>JANHFX010005464.1:54443-72358 GCA_027560015.1 Chloroceryle amazona
TCTCACTGCTGGCAGCAGACACTGCCTGGGAAAACAGGCTGCTGACTGCAGACAGTGCCGTGAGTTAGAGGAACTGAAAAGTAAAACCACAGAATTAGTTCTGTTCTCACCCAAACCAGGACAAAGCTTGTCTCCTTAAAAACTGGGAAGAGTGAAAAAAACCAGCCTGTGACTATGATCTGAAATAGTGATGATAACTGCTTTGAGAATGTTGTGGTTTAGGGTCAGGGCAGCCCCTAAGACCCAACAGACGCTCTCAGTTAACCCCCCCCCTCCCCAAAGGGGAAGAGAAAAGAAATAAGGGAGAGAGACTTAGTGATTAGAAAAGGAAACTAGAACAGCTCTAATGATTAATAATAATAATATAGAATATGTACAAATATATACAAACCAGTACCGAACCCAACCCCCCTGATGGTAACTACATCACCGTCACCACTGATGCTGTGGAGCAGGCACTGGGGGTCCCAGATTGGGCCCTGCAGCAGACGGGAGCTGTGTTCAGGACCTGGATTCTGCTACTGGATTCAGGAACATGGGATCAAAGGCAGAATGGACAGATTCCTCCTTGGATGTTCCAGGGAAGCAGTCCAAGAGGGGAGAAGAACCTGGGTAAAAGCCCAATAGACCCTTTTCTATCCCTCTGCTTGCTTCCAAATATATCCTTGCTAATGAATATGACGTATATGGGATGGAATAGCTCGTTGGTCATCTGCCCTGTCCGCTCCTTCCTAGGTGCGATCTTTCACTTTCTGCACCCCAGCAAATACTCTGGTCAAGCTGTTTGAATGAAATGACAGCTTAAGTTGCCTTATCCCTGACACAGGTGTACAGTGGAGATTGAACATCATCAACCTGTTTTGTGCATATGTGAAAATGAAAAATATTAATAAAAATAAAATAAATAACAACAAAAAGACACACACACAAAATAAAACCAAAACACGAAAAAATACCCTGCTGTTGTTCAGAGGTGACCTGTGAAAAGTGCTGAACTATGCCACTTTAATTCAAAACGTTCAGCAAAACCAGTGTGAAGTCACAGCCTGTTCAGGATGTGTAAATACCTACTGTAAAAACTGGAAGAGCAAAGTAATTTCTTTATCATCCACCACTGGGACAACAGTTATACTAACAATACAGAATATTTATTTAGAGCACTTATCAGACAGACTGGTATTTGTCAGGTTGTCATCTATTTTTAGTCAATCAAGTCAGCTCAAACGTTGAGTAAGAAGATAATTTTTTTGTTGGCCTAGAAGCTGTTGTTGGCCTT
Source organism: Chloroceryle amazona (assembly GCA_027560015.1). Taxonomy (NCBI): domain Eukaryota; kingdom Metazoa; phylum Chordata; class Aves; order Coraciiformes; family Cerylidae; genus Chloroceryle; species Chloroceryle amazona. The sequence goes on from JANHFX010005464.1 coordinate 55,720, forward strand.
TGTGTTTTCTAAAAATGTGGTATTAGCTCTTAACTAACCCCGTGGAACAATTGAGTAAACTTTTATACTATTACTAAAGCTGGAACACCACATCACCTGTGAGGCTTGAAAGAGATTGCAAATCAAGGTACAGGGCCAGGTATGAAAGGCAGATGAAGACAAGCCATGTTTCTGCTTATTATCAAGGTCTAACACCCTCACCTTTTACCTGACTGAATTTCCAATGGGAGACATGCACTATGGTCAAGTGACCATAGGCCAAGAAACCACGTCCCTTACAGAGACAATCCGCCCAAGTACTACTTTCCTGTTAGCCCACTGAAGTGCGCTCAAGGTTCGTACCAGATTGGAAGCCGGAAGGCAGTAACAGCCAGTATTTTAAATAGAACTGGTGCCTGTGCCATCTTCCACTATTGCACCTTCTCTGCCTGCCAAATACTTTCCCAGTATAACTCAAGATGTGCTTTGAGCCTTCAAAGCATTACGTGACTTTGGAAAAGATCACTATTTAGGTGATTTCTCTGACTCTTCACCAAGAAGGCTGCAGCTATGTTAGCTGAAACCCTCTAGCTGTTGGCAAAGCCAGAGCAAACCATGGCAAAAATGTATAGAGAAAAGAAAATACCACAATTAGAGATTGAGTCATAAGGGGATTTTGTTTGGCTTCTTCCATCAAATTCTTCATGTCAAGGATGGTAACAGTTGCTTCACTCTAACTTTCCCTTAGCCCCAGGGAACCCTCAGTTTCTCCAGTGCCGAGTAATTTGTGAGGATGCCTGGCATGGCCAACTGTGCTATCTGGCATAGGGCAAAACATATTCATGCAAACAGCGGTCATATCAAAGAATCATGGAATGGTTTCGGTTGGAAGGGACCTTAAAGATCATCTAGTTCCAACCCCCACTAGGTTCCACACCTCCCACTAGTCCAGGATGTGCAAAGCCCCACCCAACCTGGCCTTGAACACTTCCGGCAGTGGGGCATCCACAACTTCTCTGGGCAACCTGTTCCAATATCTCTCTGCTCTCATAGTAAAGAGTTTCTTCCTAATATCTAATCTAAATCTACCTTCTACCCATTTGAAACCATTACCCCTTGCCCTATCGTTACGCTCCCTGATAAAGTCATATTATTATGTTTGCAAAATATATAGGCAATAAAGTTTTAATGACTTAATTTAGTTAAAATAGATACAAGCTAACAACTAGCAATAAAGAGAGCTATAAGAACCTTATGACCACGATCAAAGCATCACCATACACAGCAGTTTTAACATTTAGAAGCATTACAATAAACTGTATCAGTAAATGAATCAAAGGCTAGAATTATTAAGGAAGGAAATTTCATACTGGTACAAAAATACATTAATTGAGTACTAGACGGGAATGTAGGCATGCCTTTACACCCTCTATAGAGGGCATGAAACAAGAAAAAACAGATCACATTTTGCGCTACACATAAGACAGCTTCACATGAGAAATCAGTGGAAGGATGTTTTGTTGGTAGATCAAAGGAAAGGTGAAGTATGTAAACAAAATTTGAAATATGCAAGAAAAGATTCCAGTTGGAGGCAATCTACTTTGACATTCATTTCTCTGAAGTGCTACTTAATATTATTTTATCTCTACAAATAATATAATTCTTGATGACTTGCTTGATCAGGTAATCCCCATGTGGCTACAATAAGAGTTGCAAGGTGTATGGTAGTGTCTTTATTCAAGCATCTTCTTTCCCAAAACCCCACATCCTGCCCTGGGCTGCAGTAACACGTCCATTAACGTAGAAATAAAAAGACCTAATGTGTGATAGGAGTCAAAATTATGCCACCCACATGGCACTGCAGAATATGTAAGAAAATCCCAAACACTCAAACTCAGTAACCTGGTCCACAGTAAAATTGATTTTTAAACTTAATTGAAAGAAAAAATACATTCAGAAAGCTGGGTTACAAAATAAAGCACAAAGATGTCTAAATATTGCTTTCCTTCTGTCATGAGATTTTTGGATATAGCAACTATGATAATATAGTAAGTCTCCAGCTAACAAATTGCATTTAAAGTAGCAATATTTTTTTATAATTGTCTTGCACAAAGACCATCTGTCTGCAGTGAACACTTACCTCACCCACAAACTTTCCACTTAAATAAATGTACCTCCTATGAATATCTCTGAAGATTTGCTTCTTCTCCTAGACTAGGATTAATTCCTTTTTTTTTTTTTAAGGTATGTTTCATCACTTTGCAATCTACTGCTGCCATCTTCTGTGTTAGATAAAGCAGCAAGTGACTTCAGACTTACAAGCAGCCTATTTAACTTGGACCATATGGGAATGGTTCTGTTGGTCAATCAGAGAGTACCACATTGAAATACACTGAAAAAACCTGGTAAAAAGTTGGCATTACCTCTAAGTGACTCCGTCGTTCTGCAATTACTCGTTCATCCTTGTTTCCAAAAAGCTTCTTTGGAGGGAACTCTAAAGTGGCAAGCTGGAAGACATCAAAGGATGAAATGGCATCAGAAGTGACAAGCTCAAATGAGAAAATTCTCTTTAAACTGTGAAGCGACTGGGAAGAAGAAAACGCCAAATATTCATGAGCTATTAGCAAATATCATGTTACACATTTTGATGTTACTACTATCAGGTCTGTAGTCCTGCTAAGATAACGATGCATTTTTGTCATAAATAAGTGACAGAAAGCAAATTTAGCAATCAGACTACCTCTGTTTGCCCACATAAAGACTATAAAGTTGCAAACCGAATCTGTTGTGATAGTACCAACACAGAAGTAAGAAAGATCGCTCCAGGAATTCTGTAAATCTTAAAAGATTGCATTAAGTTTCTTAAGAACTGGGATCTCCAACTGTACTGACGTCCGAGTTATTTGTCATTTCTTGTATTGTAAACTTAAGATTATTGGATTTAAGAAGTATCACTGAAGTTGTGCTGTGGAGGACAGCATTGGTGAACTCCAGCTGACACCTGAGCCAGACCTGAGGGAGCTTGTGCTATGTCTTGAACTACAACAACTTCTTTCACAGCTGGGACAGGCTGAGAGCACGCACCTATGCTGTGGTAGCAGCTAAGATGACAGGAAATGGAACCTCTTGAGCTGTAGCTCAATCACATCCAAATGTGTTTCTGTGCTGGAACCTGATACCTTCAGAACCATTCTAAAGAGAATCCACATGAGAAGGCAAAAATTTCATTTTCAGTGTGATAAATGAGAAGAAGGCAGCAGCACAACCTCTAAAGACAACTATTCAGAGCTGTCCTTTTAGGAGTTCTTCCACAGAGGTGTTCAAAGCCATCTTCTCACTTCCTTTTCATCCTGTAGAAACTGTGGCAAGCTACAATGGTAAGGGACAGAGCAAGGAAACAGTCTTTCTTTCTTGTATATCAACAAATAAAATGCTTGAACAAATTCCAGACAGCTATATCTGGAAAACACACAAAAGGACTCAAGAATTGCTAACAAATACCAATGAACTTGGTCTGCTGAGCCACTGCTGCTAGAAACAATGCATGAGAGGACAAGTCCTCTCCATACAGTTTGTGTTTGCACTTGAAGGCACATCAAAACCAATTTCTTCCTAGCTCTCACTCTATGAGACAAAAGTATGCAACCTCACACTGGTGTTGCTGGAGTTGTTTTATAGGCGAAGGCCCTGTATAAAAATGCCTCCTGCATGAATTCCCCTGGGTATTTGATGATATTGAAATAATAAGCAAGCTGCATCATTTTCTGGTCTATCAACACATACAGGACTGTAGAGATTTTTTGACTGGTTACAAGAAGCAGAAATATACTGAATTAAAGGCAGAGCTTCATATTTAACATTGAATGTAAACATCTTTAAAATACAGTGGAACTCTGCAAATCAAATAACAGTTTTCCCCATTTTCTGGTTCAACTCTAACTTGGATAATTTTAAAGAAATTCCTAAACATCTTCAAATGATCAATATAAAGTGATGTGGGGCAGCAGACGACTGGGAACCAACACCTGCCCTGCTTCAGTCTTGTCATCATGCACCACTTATATTCCTCAAATTTAGTCAACCATGTTGTTCTTGGTGTGCCTGCTTCATCATGTTGGCAGGACAACATTTTCACTGTACTACTCACTCCTTACCCTATACAGGATTATATGTGCTAATATTTTCAAGGACTTCAAAATCGCACCCCTGCAGAGATGATATTTAATTAAATAGTACTGCATCATGTCGCTGCCAGAAACAAGCAAGGTAAAACAAATGCCATCACAAGCCACTCCCTGCCCTAGGGAGATTTGTTTTATATTTATTTGCTAATAAATACTTGCATTAAAAAAACAATTTGCACAAATCAAAGAAAACCTTGCTGCTACAATGTCCTCAGACACACTCTCTAGAGGCCAAGCAAGGGTATTTACAGCTAAAATCAGGAATGATTTCTTTATCTAAACCAAGTTTGATTTTAACAGGCATTTGAAGACTGATTCTACAAAACTTGGGGGTGTGCAAGTTGCTTTCCTAATCAGCTTCCTGAAGACCTCTTAAAAGAAAAACAGGTGCATTTCTAAAGCCAGTAAGTTTTGCTAAAACAGTGTGAGTAGCTACTTTGGTTTGAATGAGTTTAACATTTCTTAACTCCCAAATCACTAAGACCCCCAAAAAAATATCTTTGGAAGCAAGGCAATGAAAGTCCATTATTACAGTCATGAATTTAGTACACAAGAGAAAAGCCTCAGCCAGTAAACTCGGATCTGAAATGTTTGAAGTTACAACACGTAGCTAAATGAAAATCATAATTTCACTGACGGTCAAGACCTGGATTTTGGACACTCATATGATAAAAGAGAAAACTACACAAAATAAAAACTTCATTCCAGACAAGAATGCCAATGTGTCAAACTATACTTGGCATGCATACCTATGTTACTTACATTTGTAATACACACGTGTACAGAAATACCTATACATACGTATGTGTAACTTGGGAGGATTTTGTGTTCTGCAGAGGGTACATTACAATGGACTGATCTTCTACTGCAGTTACCCTCCCTATAGGGCTGGATGAAGGCGGCACACAACCTCAGGCCTGCTGGAACATCTCACAAAGGTTCTCTGTCTGCTCTTTTAGCCAAATGATTGGCAGATGTCCATCTCAGAAAAAAAAAAAAAGGAGACTATTTCTGTCACACAACAGATAACCACCCAAATATACGACAGATAATCCCCCCAGCCATAGATTTCATCATTATTTCATCAACCCTTGGAAGCCCTGAATTATTCTGATACATTGTACTCCACTACATGTCAAGAGTTGAATCCCTGCCGAAATGAAAGAAAGTCACAGCTTTCCAGGTTTGCGTGTCAGGCTGTCCAAATGCTCTTGTAGACATCACAGCACCAGTTTCCACACAGTTCACAGCCAGAACATTATCTTTGTAACCTGAGAACTAGAACCACTAGTGCAGCAATATGAATCATGCAGTCATCTCAATGACTGTGATTTCACTGCAACAGGAAGATTGTAGCGTATTTATATAAATATACAATATTAATACATTTACAATAATATAATTTACAGTGATATATAAGGGTTATATATATACACCATTGATCTTTGTCACTCCAACTTAAAGTTACTCCTTTATAGTGGGGAAAAATATGTTGGTGCAAGAGTTCCACAAATATGCAGAGTGACAATAAAATGTTCTCATCATAACTTTGGTCTATAAAAAGAGAAGCAGGCCAGTAAAGTGCCTATATTGAAGAAATTATAAATATTGCCCTAATTTTCTAGAGAGATCCTCTGTCCTGATGTGGCACTTTGTGACATGGTCTAGTTGATGTCATGGTATGGGGTCATAGGTTGGACTTGATGATCTTGGAGGTCTATTCCAGCCTCAGAAACTCTGTGATTCTGTATAATCTGACATACAGATGCTGAATCTAATTGTGTGTGATTCAGAAATACAATTCAAGAGAATTTATATGTTTATTTAAAATGCCTTACTCATTTAAGCCAAATTGCAGTAGCAAGTATTAATGCATTAAGTTCATTCAATTTTGTTATTAGTAGTGCTACAACACCTTTAAGAACCTGCACAGTAGCTTCAGATGAGATTACCACTGCTCCCGGTTAATGCGTAAAGCACAGTACGTAACTGAGACACATTTGTTCTGTCACTTAAATATGTAAGAGATCTGCAGGCGTAGATTTTGCATAGAGATGTTTGCCTTGGCTCAAACACTTTAGATTCAGCAGGATAAATTATTCTTTTAGAATTAAATGGCCCTGTACCTTGTGGCTCAAAATAATTCTTCAAGGGTCACATCTTGTCTATGAGAGGAGCATTTAGTGGCAATAAAAGGAGGCACAGTGGGACTTAGAATAATTTACTTGCTACCTCTTATTTTCCCGACATTTCTGATGCACGCCCCTCCTCTCCCTGTCCCTCTTGCTGCAGTGGCAATGAAAACATTTGGCAGCCCGTCTTTTTCGGCAGGGATATTTTGTCGTTTTCTAGGGATGCTGATGAGGTGATGTGCTTTCTGTCAGAGGAAATTAAGAGGCATATTCCCCAGCCTGACAGGAAGAGAGAACCTGAATGATTTCCCAAGAAGCTTCTGCATGACACATGCAAGATTTCTAATTTTTATTTTGGCTGCAGAAGCATTTCCCTACTATACTTAATTACAGCATTGCTGCAACACAAATTTCATTCTGTACCTATATATGGATACCACGGGCAAGGCTGGGACTACTCTTAGACTCAAAATGCAAAGCCAAATAATATTTTAAAATAGGATGGAGACACCTGAAGACTGCTCATCAGCACTCCTAATGTCTTTTAGACATCAACCTTTTTATGGTTAATGATGTTTATCCTACTTGGCAATCGTTGCTAGGCAGTAGCAGTCCTAGGGAGAGGCAAACAGTCATTTGCAATTTACTCCTTAATTTCTTTATAATAAATAAAGGCTGTGTTTTATTTCTGGGTCTTGTATTATTTGGGGGCATGTTATTTTTCCTGTGCCTTAGCAACCTTACCTGTAAGAAATGATACTTACCTACCATGATATAGGATTTGTGAGATTAGTGTGTTCAGGTTTAGACAGTCCTAGGTCCAGTCCTCAAAGGGAAGGTGCTTCATACCTAGCACATGTTATTCTAGTAAAATTTCAATAGCCTAATGGATTCCTGCACTTCTCGTGAATTTCAGCCAGGAAACTGGTTTTAACAAGGTCATTGACAGGCATTCAATGCAGGTAGGATTAGATGGCAGATGAGGAAGTGACCCTTTTTTAGTCACCTACAATCCTATGACCCTAAGATTCACCTACTTCTGGAAAAAGTATAAGCCCAACAACATCTGTATGGAAGCATAAACGTTTTGAAGGGAAACCACACATCTTCCTAGCTTTCAGCTACTGAGCCACAGGAAGAGATGAAAATTTAGGCACTGGCCTTCTGGAAGCCAAGAAAGTGCAATGAAGGCTCCAATACCAGGAAAGGTTCTGCCTGGAATGGGGTACACTACTCATTTCAGGATCTTTAGAAAACAAAGCCATCAGAAATGAAAGGACACCCATGAAATGTTATTATATTCAGTTGGGAGACTCTTCACTGACATTAACTGAAGTTTTCTAGGGACCTGCTGGATTTAATTCCATCCATGTGTACAGTGGAACATAACACGTTAATAAAAAGTCTTGCATAATACTTTGCAGGTGATATTTCAATATATAGTGGACCAAAGTAAAATACCACATAATACAGTCATGCCAGCCTGTCACTTCTGAAGCGTGAAATTGTTCCAAGTGTTATGCTCCCTAAACATGAAAAAAAGTGCCATTTTCCAACATCAAGCAAAAATCTACAGGATTGAAACATCTCATTATTTCTGGTGGGTAAAATCTATGTTTTAGTGCCTACGATAGGGGAAAGGGTTTTTTTTTTTAAAGAAGAAAAACAGGGCAGACATTGATGGAGGCTGAGTCATCTTTAATCTTTCATCTCAGATTCTCTTCGTACTTCAGTGTTTTGATATATTTAAATGGGGGGAAAAAAGGGAAAAGAGAAAATTAAGGAAATGCTAACTATTAAATTAAAAAGTCAGTCATCTTTAACACTCATGTTACTTTTACAACTCTGAATTTTCTCATTTTTCAAAGGGCATGTCTGACTTTTGATCCTTTGTACCAGAAACCTCTGTCACAAATGAGAAAAATCAGAGAGAAGAATGTGGCACGGTTTTGCAGCCGGTGTGGCTGCACCTGACTTGATTTTGCAGTGAGTAATGAAAGAAAAAACTGTCCTACTTTTACTTTTTGAAGTTTAAACAAAGTAACTTAAGCCTCAACTTCTCAAGATGTACTAAGACTCCCAAACTCTAAAGAAATTGGGCAAAAGCCGCATTCTTAATGAGGACCTTGCACTAAATATTTAGGGATTTGACAACAAGGTAAAAACAAAAAAAGCTTAACTTCAATAATTTCACTATTATTTTGTCTGAAATAAACGACCTACTCTACACAATTTCATAAGAGAGCCTTAGGCAAAGGGAAAAAGTTAACACTTAATGAACAGTTTAAAGGCTACTTAATAAATTCTGAGGAAAAAAAAAAAACAAAACAACCCAAAATCCAAAAAACCCAACAAACCAAAACTAAATAGAGATCAAAGATATATATACATATACTGTGCACTGAAAAAGAAACCAAGAAAATAACTTTAAAACCAGATAAATCACATTTTCAGGTGATATAGCTCAAACTGTTCACATATTTTCCCAACTATGACTGAATAAATCTCTAAATTTACTCTCCATTAAAAAAAACATAACAACATAGACCTCCAGCAAGTAAACTCTACAGTGCTTCCACGACACATATGCTCTAGGTAAGTGATGCCCTCAGAGAACAGGAAGATTTAAAGACAATATTTCCCATTATCAACTAATTGAAGAGACAGAATATCATGGGGATTATTTTCTGGATATTCAGCTCATTGCTACTTTTCCTCTTGCATTTCTAATATTCTCTCCTTTTTCCAACATGTTCTCTCCCACTTCCCAGCTTGTCTCTATTTTATTGCTGTGGTCCCCCCCTGCCCTTGCCATGACCTACCTAATTCTTTTTCTTACACCACTGTTCATTTGCCATATGAAATTCCTTGTTGACATCATCATCCCTACTATTTGACAGAAGGGGAGAGAGATTTGATCAGTCAAATATCCAACTAAAGACCAGTCAAAGCTCTGAGGTGGACCCACGTCAACCTTCTAATTTAGTGAATTCCTTGAAGAAAACTGAACAAGTTTTAAATAGCAGCAAAAGCCACAATTTATTACAACAAACAAACAAGGATAATTAACATCCTAAATCAAAGAAAACAAAAGTCACCAGGAAACTGCTGGAAAAAGGTTGCACACAACTTTCCTCCTGCACACAGAGTTCCTGCAGAGAAGTCACTGCAGAAGGTCCCTGATACCAGCCTAACACAGTCAGTCCTTCACTGGCTTTGAGGGAAGCAAACTCTGCTTCATCCCCTCTGCTACCAGATCTTTTCAGTGTTTCTGAGACTCAAGGAGCTCCTCTAGGCTCATCCCTGCTGTCCCTTAGCTCCTTCATCAGAGCTACAAACTTCCAGCTTTCTTTTATTGTCTCTCCTTGATGCTTCTGGATCTTTTTCAACCACGCACAAAGGAATGAGCATCTCCCTCTTGCCTTGAGGGAGTCTACTCTGAAAAATCCTAAATAAACCAGTCAGTAAACATCTCCCTTCTGAGAAATACAATAGAGACCTTATTGCAGAGTGATGTACTGAGGTTTTGGTTCCTGGGCATTTCGGGGGTGGTATTTTTCTTGGTATCTCCTGAATGCAATTTAGGCCACAACTTATTTTCCCAACCCTTTACAGCACAGCCTCTTCTCAGAGGAAGCCGGTTTGCCTCATACACGACAATACTTTTTTCTGCCAGCTCTCCATCCTTTTAGCTCTGTGCCAAAGGATTATCTGCCCACAGATTTAATCTGGTTTAATCTTTGCATTTCTGGCTTGCAGGAGTAGCTCCTGAGCCCTAGTGCGGGCAGCCTGGTGACCCAGGTCTACTTTATCCTCTCCAGAACACACCCCGTTGAGGCCAGAGTATTTGAGACCCTGATTGGATTAACCTGCCGGGCAAACAATTCTGTAACTTCTCTGCTGTACTCTGAATATAATTCCTTGTCTTTTTCCTACCTTTATCTCTAGAGTATCACCCATATATAAATTGGTACCTCTTCTACACCATTCCCCTGCAATACTGGCATTAAGATGTGCCAAGAAGCACAAACACGTACATCCTGTCCCATAAATATATGCAGTTCTGTTGCGAATCATCTCAAAGTCTGGATGCTGTGAAGAACCAAGAGCATCTTCTCAGGAGGCACAAGATCTCACAGCTCTGGTGTCTGAGTAACTCTCTGTGAAAATTATCTTCCTGGCACGCTTGCCAGTTACCTTCCTCAGACAGACATAATTGTTTCTCTAAAGAACATTTCAACTTCATCTGTCACCGAAGAGAGATAAGAACACCAAAAAGAAATTTACCTCCTGTGAACCTCCCTGAAACCTCCCTCTGATAATGCAAAATTACCAAGTAGGAACTGACACCAAAGATTTCTCTTTTGCATTTCATTGCCTGGGCCTTTCAAGGTCTTTGAATTGTGCCCAATCAATCAATCAATCATCTGTAGTTATGAAAAAGGTTTGAGAGTTCTCATATCCAAGCTTCTCCTTTAAACGAGCAGGCTGACCTAGACTCAATATGCATTTTTGGAGCTATAGTGAGATGTGAAGAACACTGTTTATCACATTATTTTAACTCCCTTTAGTCTGCCTCCCGCTATTGAGAAAAATCAGATTAACTGCAGCCAAAGAAGTTACCTTGCATTACAGGGTGGGTGTTTTTTTTTCCTTAAAGCAATTTTTAGACTAGTTGGAATAATAACATACCAAAATAGAGCCATAAATGATGGCCAATATAACACTTGACAAATTACTTCATTGCTTTCTTCATTATAAGCAGTACAATGGTGTTTAAATACAGAGTAACTACAAAAATGAGTGATAGGATGTATCAAAGTTCACACATCCCTTTCACAGTTCTATAAAATTATGCAGCTTTGGGATTTTAATCTTTCTTATGAAAAGTGGAAAATCATAGAGCCAGGTCATCTTTCTAAATATAAACTACTACCTGCACAGCTCAGGTTTATCAACCAAGGAAAGAGGGGCAAAAAATGGCTCAAATGGCAAAGAAAACATATTACGCTCTCTATTCAGGTTGTAGAAAGGCAGATGATGGTACGGAAACAGAATACATCAAAGCATATAATTATCTCACTTGTAAACCCATCAAAAATCCAACAGAAGTAATTAAATATGATTCATAGATGTATTCAGAAAATTAAGCATGAACTGTAACACACCATGTCCTTGCAACCTTGATTTTGCTCCTTTGTTCATCTACCCCTTCCCCAGGTCAGAAGTCTCTGGAGGAAAATAGACCAGTACCATGTGGCAGACCATGGTGTAAGGCAAGGGTACGTGCTGAGGTAGAGTATCTATAGGCAAGTTTAACACATACTCTCTAGGCTATTAGCTCATGATTTTGCAAACCAACAGTATTTTTTTTCATGTAGTCTTAGGTCACGGTGTTTGGTTATGCTTTAAAGAAATAGCAACAACCACTGGGTTTGCAAGGTTTTCAAACCTCAACACATTAAGATCTTCATCAATGTGTGGCCCAAATCCCACTCCTCAAAGAGAAGGTAAAAAAGGAATTTTCTGCTGTTCTCTACAGTGTTTATTTTCCTTTCAAAAACAACCTGGGATTCCATCCATTATCTTCCCACTTGGATTTCTAGAAAGTTAAGGAAGTGTCCCTGCAATGGCACCAGGTGGGCCACACACCAGACACTCCACAGCATGTTCCTGACAGGGCCACGTTAGATGCTTCCATTCTACACCAAGAAGTCACGATATCATTTCACATAAGCAACAGAAATAGGCTCAGAAAGAAGAATTCACCATAGCAGTTGTAACAGCTCTTCCCAAAAAGATTTGCTTACTGCCTGCGAGCTCATCTCAGTAACATCTGGCAGCATTTATGAAATGTCCCCGTCTCCTGTGGCCAACTGGTGCCATAAATTCCAGTCACCCCTGCCTTTGAGAAATGCAAATAATGAAAACTCATCAAAGAGCAGCAATAATTTCTACTGCTGACTAGATGGATGCCTTTCTGACTACTGAAAATTAATGGCAGATCTCATGGTCTTAAAGAACAGCTGTCACAGAGAAAGACACTTGCAAACAAAATATACAGCATGCCTCTACCTTTGATTTGTTAAAAATATAAAGCAGCAACTCTTACAACAACCTGGACTGATTACGAGGAAAAGTAGCCTCCTGTGTTGTTTAAAATGAGAAAAATAGAGAAAACACAATGTAAGTAGGTAAATGGGAAGCTTCAAAGGAACTTCTTAGTCCCTGCTCCAAAAGCAAGAGTGACTGAGTCACACAGGTCATATATAAATTTTCCTTTATGTCTAGTCTCACGGATATTGTAGAACCAGCTGCTCTATCACAGGATTAAAAACTAGCTCTAAGCCTCATACAAACTTGGGATTTTCCTCCCACTATCACTGTTGTCACTAGGTAAAGCTTAAAATGACATAACTAATTAAATGTAATAATCTTAAAGGATGTGTTTTCAGGAGAGTGAACAGGATTTTGAATCTGCAGGACAGAAGAAGCAACTGAAAGACCACTGTTACTAGCAGTTTCACAAGCAATATCCTATTTCGCTGCTCTTGAGATCTTAAAGAGTGACAGTGGCAGGTAAAAATAGATATTTGTGTCCAAGTATAATAAAATTTCTTATCAAGCACTTGGAAGATAAATGCTTAGAAAGCAAAACCCATCTATATCCCACATATACATGGAAAACTCAAAGACACACTCAAAATGCCATAGTATCCAAGTCAACATCATTTGTCGGGGCAGGGGAGAAAACAGGGATGTGTTTACTACTGCAAGTATTTGAGCTTGGATTACAAGTGAGTAATTTCACAATTACTGTGTCTGGAAGATGCTTTCTAGCAGACTATAATCTTTCTGTCCGCAACAAGTGCTACATCGCTAAGTACACGTAAAAGTGATGCTGCTCCCCCTACACCCATATTAGTAGTCTTTTAGATTTCCCAGGTTACATGATTTTTTTAGGTTCCCCCTCCTCCTTACAATGAGTTATAGCAGGTAAGAGCCTTCAGGTACAAACAAAATGGAAATTGTGCTACTCTACATATGTAAATAAAACCCTGCAATACAGTAGTTTCCAGTTACTTTAACAACATTAGCACTATTCAAAAATTAAACTGAACTTTAAAGGTATTCTTATTCATTCTGTAATTTAAAAATAAAGTTGAAGCTAGAGTTGAATGTAGAGTGAGTACTTGAAAGATTTAAAATACTGCTAATGTTTTGCTGTCATTTTTTACAAAAAAAGACGTAACAAGACTAGGATGTGCAGTGTTCAGCTATAGTTTGAAAGAAATTTGAAGCATTTAAGAAAAAAAACAGAGTGTACACTCAGCCTCAGAGAGCTCACACTGCCAACAGCACCGCACAACACAACTCATTATAGTATCATTAATAACCAGTAGTACCTGCAACTATAATTGAAAACAATACATTCAATATGGAAGAAACTGGTGGAACAGAACTTTAGTTTTGATTCTCTTTATCATTCACAGCATCATAACCATTTATAGATAGCCATGAATTAACTGAATGATTTAACACTGTCTCCCTACATTTGGCACCCACGAAAAGTGTGCTTTTTCATCCCACACACATCACAAACATCCCATAACAAATTTGTTTTTCCAGACGTGGCCAGACAGCTTCTTGCCCTCTGCACTACGCATTCCTGGCTTCAGTTCTGAAATGCACTCTGGAGAGTGTTGTCCTCTTTACCGTACCTTCAGTCTTCTCTCATCATTTACAATTCTATACCTGCAGCTCCATATTCTTCCTGAATGCCACTGCTTCTTTACATTTATTTTCATATTAAACCACAAGAGATTGTATTTTATTGATTTTTGTCATGCAGGGATGTCTAATAAATTTTACTGCTTGAGCTTTCTTGCTTTGGGCTTTGTAGTGGGACAGAAAATTCTCTCTTGTAAGTGGAGCCCTCTGTATGTTCTGTGTCGCAGAGACAGATGGTAAAAGTCCTTTCTGGATTATTTTTTTTTAAAATGTATTTACATTACAGCAGTCAAGAAAATACCCTGAGAGCCTTACAGGAAGATCTCACTGTGAATGCAGAACTGAAGGCTTTTAGAAAGTCATTTAGAAACTATACCATCAGGTGCACAGGTATAAGAAATCCATATTTGGTGAATATTATTTTCCCTATATAGAGCTTAAAAGCTCATTAGTGGGAACATGATAAACTATTATTTATAAAAGACCCTTAGATGAAAAGAGTGTCTCATCTATTTTAAGAATGCTAACCATAAGGTTGGGTTTGGTGTGGAAGGGGTGTGTGTGAAAATTCACCATTTCCCAAACAGGGATATTTACAACAACGCACTACAGCTACAATTAGTGGCTTCTCAGTGTTTCACTAGTAATTGGCCTCACTTGGATGGACCATGTACCTGGCTTGTCACCTCACCCTGCTTGCTGATCCCTGACTGTCAACTGAAGTGGCCACTGTCATTGTCCTGCCCCTGCTCAAGTACTGTTGGACTGTGCCCTGGCCACCAAGGTCCCTGCTGGGACTTGTGCTGCAGCCACCCTCAGCTCCAGGCTTGTTATGCCTTATATAATATAAATTTATGATGTACAAGATAGATTAATATTACATAAGATAAATTGTAAAACATATGTGTATATTAAAATGTGTAACAACTGCTGTCAAATATGAAGGGGGAAAAATGTTTTTCAGGAGCTTTTTTCTTACAGATTACACCAGTCTTATATGAATGGGGCCTCCATCCATCAACAGCCACCTGTATGTCATTCCCATATAATTTCCTTAATATAACAATGACAAAACAAACAGCTAAATACTCTTTCTATACTGCAAAATCTGCAACCTCTATTTCCCTGTTTATTCTCCCAGGGGTTCCAAAAGAAGGACAACCCCTGTAGTACCCTGCTCAAAAGTTGCCAGGTGAAGCTCGAGAGAAGCTTGTTATAAACCTCCAGATTATGCAGTGAATCAAGTTTATCACAACAGCTTCACATCTGCAGTTGAATCAGTAACACCATTTAAATGTGCAAGGAAAGAAATGCAACAGGCAGCACCTCTGGAACCAGACAGTTTTTGCTACTATCTATGCTATCTATTAAAAAATTAAACTGGGTATTGTCACAAAAACCAGAGTCACAACTTGGATCATCATATCTTAAATCAGATGAAACCAAAGGATTCTACTTGAACAGTCTACTTCATCTAGCACCATACCTGTGACCAATACAGTGAGAACAACTTCTTCACAAAATCCTTAAAAGACAGTGAGATTGTCAATAACAGCTAATAAGTAATGGAGCACAAGTCTTGAAGTCCTCCAGAGCAAAGCAATCATCACAAAAAAAAAATAAAAAAATATCATCAGTCCTTCCCTCTGTGTTTCAAGAAGAAAATAAAGACAGAGGCTTATACCCTAAGGCATTCCCCAACCCTACAGTAAGGGGTTAAGAAATGACTGAATCTCAGTGAGAACCTCAACCTGAAGTTATGTGGTCTAGGAATTGCTCTTCTCAGAGGCACTCCTCTCTTGCAGATAGGTATTATTCATCTGAAAAGATTTTACTGATAAAACATTAATATTTTGCTATCATGCAAATTTACTAAATAATTAAGCAGAGCCTTGAAAAACAGATTATGAAAATAATCAAAGTAATTATTCTGTCAAATGGTTCGTGAATTATGAGATGGACTCACCCCTCTCCAAATACATTTTTTTCCCACTTTTTACATTACTAGCATGTAAGACTTTTACAAGCACGATCAATGAAACCTAGAATTTGATGTCTTCCCACACATTAATCTTGTCTCGTGCTGAATTTCTCAGAAGACCTATAGAGCTCATGGCATTTTCCCAGGGAACCATTTGGAAACTCACAGGTTTCTTCAGCTGCTCAGGACAGACCAAAAAAAAAATCCAGGTCTTATCATTGACAAAAACACAGGAGGAAGAGGAAGGAGAAGAGACAGACACACACCATCAAGAGAGGCTCTCCTCCCCCTCTACTCTGCATTGGTGAGACCTCACCTGGAGTATTGTGTCCAGTTCTGGGCTCCCCAGTTCAAGAGAGGCAGGGATCTGCTTGAGAGAGTCCAATGGAGGCTACAAGGATGATGAAGGGACTGGAACATGTGTCTTATGAGGAAAGGCTGAGACACCTGGGGCTTTTTAGTCTGGAGAAGAGAAGCCTGAGAAGGGATTTGATAAATGTTTGTAAGTATATGAGGGCTGAGTGTCAAGAGGAAAGGGACAGCCTCTTCTCCCTCGTGCCCTGTGATAGGACAAGGGGGAATGGATGTAAGCTGGAGCACAGAAGGTTCCACCTTAACATGAGGAGGAACTT
>JANHFX010005464.1:72458-96526 GCA_027560015.1 Chloroceryle amazona
TGTAAGGGTCACAGAGCACTGGAAAGGGCTCCCCAGAGAGGTTGTGGAGTCTCCTTCTCTGGAGATTTTCAAACCCCACCTGGATGTGTTCCTGTGTGACCTGTGCTGGATTCTATGGTCCTGCTCTGGCAGGGGGGTTGGACTCAAAGATCTCCAAGGTCCCTTCCAACCCCTGACAACCTGTGGTACTGTGATACCATTTCTGCAGAATCACCTGCACCAAGCCAAGAAAACTTTGCTGCACCGATCAACAATAATCACAAATTAATCCCAAAGCTGGCCTTTTACAAAGCTCTTACACATTCAGATTCAGGTTTTTGACAAGAAATTCACACACTGAATTAATTTTCCCACTGGTAAAAATTGGGAATTGTGTATTATGCTGGAAGCAAATACACCAAGGGCTTTGCTGTGCCTGAGATGCTTCATTCCCAGGTATCAACTACGATTTCAGAGGAACCACATGGAATAAATACTCTTCCTCACAATCAAACTTGCACTGAACTACAAGATACAATTAGCAGCAGTGGTTTTCATGTCTTTCTTACAGGAACAAATTCTCCTGCTCATTGGTAGACTGATGTACTGAGTAAACTCCTAACATTTCTATTAAAAATATCAGCAGTCCAAAGTCTCACGCTGCAGAAAGAAAGGTCAGATGAAGCATTGAAGGACCTCCCTCTTAAAAATCACTTCTGCAGCTAGTAGCAGCCTAAAGCTGATATGGAAGTACTATGTATATAAGGTTGCAGGTATTCAGAATGCTCTGAACAGAATGAATTAGGAATGGGAACTGGAAATATGTATGTGACAAAATACACTTCCCATGTATGTACTTCCTGGCTGTTACAGGTGACAAGAATACGAATGTTGAAGTTATCTATACCATAATTACTGTCATTTGTACTGAATAAAGGTGAATGCTATAATCACAATACTTGTATGATAGCATTATGAGGTTTACACACAGAAATGTATTCTAAAAATGTCTATTTTATTTTTCATTCAATGTTCATGGAAAGATACATTACTAAGGTTAGCAAAGTTCCAGGTGAGAAAGTAAAATTTAAGGTCTGCCATTAGGTTAGGAATTATGTCCCAAAAAACTATTTTCTCATGTTTTTCTGTATGCTTATAATTCTGCCAGAAGTATTCTTTTGATACACATCATGGAACTTGCTATTTACAAGCACATCAATGTTGCAAACAATTTTTCTTTTAATCTGTGCCCAAATATACAGTTTCTAGAAAAAAAAACTTTTAAACTGGTTATGCTTTCTTGATGTTAGTCCAGAGGTTTCCGTATTGAACTTGTTATTCCTATTACATTTTTACCATTGTATAAGAACAAAAGTACAGTACATATTTTTGATTATTGAAAACAATAGAGCCAAAATTGATAGTTAATATCCAGAAGCATCCTTCCAGTTCAGGGAGAACATAGCAACAAGTTTATTTCTTAACTGGATCAAATTTTCAAATACAGAAATAAATCTTAAAGCACTGTCAAAGACTGTGCTCACTAAGTGTCATGGAGTTCTTAAGAGGTGAAAGAACCTGAATTAAGAATCCATATAAACCTGAACTTTCCAAAATAATGATAGCACTTGTAACAAGATTTGTAGCATCACATTCATTATTATGTGATACATACTGGTCTCTCCACTACATGTAACCTGTGACTTTGAACTGCTTCTTGGTCACAAGAGTTTCTAAACATCAATCTCAACAATCATTGAACTTGTGAACAGATTGCAACTTTGGTCACCACAGGATCTAGGCTTTATCAGAAAGTGTTGCGGGTTTCAGAACAAATTCATTTTAAATACCATCTTAGAAGTTTTTAGTTATTTTCAGCTATAGTGCTTTACAATACTTACAACTGAACACTAGAAGTGTCCAAATGCCCAGAATTTTACATTCAATGTGAGTATACTACCTAAATCTTGCAGATAGGATGCCAGTAATAAGAAAACCCTGTAGTAAAAACAGCAGAGCTTCAAGCCAGCCAGCTCTGACGCAACAAGCTTTTGACTCCTACTGCCAAAGCAGCTCCTAAGCTCCAGGATCTCACTATTTACATGGCAACTGGCTCACCAGCCCTGCAAGCCAAGTATCTCAAAGTTATTGCTTTCTCATCTTTTTCCCTTTCAAAGTAATCCCAGGAGATTAACATAAGTTTTACATTTAATGAAATGCTACAGCTGCACAGTTACAAAAAAGAACTGGAGCAGCCAGACCTCCAAGATCCCAGACGAAATGCTGCCTTAAGTGCTCTGCACAAGTCTGCTGCCTTATCACACTGTTCTTAATTTCATTTTCATTTTGTATTCATCCTTAGGAGGGAGAACTCTGCACGTCTGATAAGACTTTTAAAAATAATTTAATTATTATATACACACACAGAAATTGCCCAATTATCCTTGAGACTATTGGGGGAGGGAGAGAGGGGGTGGGGTGGCACAGGTTAAAAGTCCCCGAACCCCCACCAACCATTTCTTAAAAGTTAGTCAAACATTGCAGATCTCTGTCAGTGATCCTGAGGGGAATCTCTTCCAGAATCCAAGTATGCTCTCCTAAAAATTAATGCCTTGACCTCAAACTCATCCCCTCACCATTACCTGCCACCATTACATCGTGTTGAAGATTTCTTCCACTTCTTACTTATCAAGAGCACCAGATGTAAGGACAACTCAAAAAAAAAAAAAAAGAGCCTTCCCTGGTAGTCACCCAAAAGAGGATTTTGGAAGCAAAAGGAAAGGACAGTGAGATGAGTCAGCAGTGGCTACCTGAATAGTTCATGCCTCTTTGTTCATCACTACAAAGCTGAATTACTCCTAAACAATAAGTACTACTAGAAAAGAGTCTAAAAAGAACTTAAGAAAGGATTAAAAATTGGTTGTCCGTTCTTTTTTAATAGCAAAATCTCTCTCTATATTATGTTGGGCAGCATGGATGGATCAAACAGGAACTGGCTTCACTGATACAGAAAAAAAAAAAATGGTCTCTTCTCCAAGATGGAAAATAGTCCCGGTAAAAAATGGACTGATGACTAAGGAGTTTTGAAAAACCTGAAATATTTTTAAATATTTTTGAAATAAGCTTGCAATAAATGTTTTGAATTTGGTGTATTTTCAAAACCACTCACATACAATTTCTGAAAAAAATGAGAATCATTTTCTACTCTTAAGAGTTTCCTCCAATTCTTACAGGTTTGCAAAGCAATGAGCAGTCTGTTAACTCCTCCAGTTGACAAGTGCCTTGAGGTGACTCAAACAAAATGATACTCTGTCAAGCAAGATTTCTGGTAAGCAGAGGAAATTATCTTCAGAAATAAAAAGAAAGAATATATAACTTATTGACTATTGATGAGAGACTTTCCTCCAGAACACTATATTAGGACCAAAAAAAAAAAAAAAAAAAAAAAAAAAAGAATAAAGGGATACCAGAAGGTTATAAAATACAAACTTTACTGTCCAATACTTAATGCATCTGAAAAACTCCGTCATCCAAGTGACAGTCTCTAATCCTAGCCTCCAAGATTCACGATATTGATGTGTTATTGCAATATATCGTGCACACATCTCCCTGGTGGGTGATGTGTAATGTCTTCCCTGGCAGATCATCTGGTAACTTTGAAGGTTTAAGGTTACTTAGATGTTCCTGCTGCTCCAGATATGGATATTCTGCATACATTCAGTTGTGCAAGATGACAAAACACAGACAAGCAGAAGGAGAAGCTGGCTCAATTACAACCTAAAATTCTTTAAAAATTATAAGCAGTCCTTTTGTGCATTAGACTGTGAAAGATACAAATATATATATTCATATACAGACCTCCATATTTCAAATACCAATAACCAAATTATTACATTCTGTTGAATAAGCTAGAGGTCACTTTGGCAATCCTGCAGAAATCTGCCTACATAGATAATATCCTTATCTCCGTGAATGAATCTATAAATGCAAGTGGACCTTTTAGCTTCTCTTTGGCAGGTCTCCATGGATTTACTAATATTTTAAATCAAGAATCACTCCTAGTAATAAGAACACCTCAGCAGCAGGAGCTTCCTTTTGTATAGATTTTTAAGCACATGGAAAGAGGTTTCAAAATGATTGACAGGGAATTCCATAAGCAGAGCCTACAGAGAAAGCCCCACAAAACCTGGCTTAGATGCCTGGATGCAAGAGGTAATTAAGGATTCCCATATGAAGAAGGGATGTCATAAAGCAAGGATTTGGGCAGGGAATTGTTCCTTTGCTCTCCACTGGAAGAGGGAAGAGACAAGAAGGAGGGAACACGGGCCATCCCAACAGTGCATCACTTGAACTTGCTGCAGGAGAAGAGCTGGGAGAGTGTTTTCCCTCAGAGTAAGATGGGGATCAGGAAGGGAAGGATTTCTGCTGAAACCAGCACCCCAGTAATATTTCAAAACTGAACTGAGAATAAAAGATGAAGGAAGGAAAAAAAAAAAAAAAAAGCATCTTACTCTGAAAGTTCTCACTTTCTCCCTTAAAAAGCCCATTTGCTCCTGTTTCTGAATAATAACAAACAAAAAGTATATTCATTACAGAGACTCCAGCAGCTGAAAGCCAAGTATGGTGGCAATTAAAATTCCAAAATTAATAAGACAGTCATTAACAATCTAGCAGCGTAAGAAAGCCGAAGCTGGGTAACTGACAATCATGCAGACCTAAAAAGAAAAATAAAAGGCACTATCTCACCCTGCTGCAGCTTCTTCAGTCTTGTAAAATTTGCATGTGACACATTTCAAGTAGATATCCACTTGTCAGCAGCCACTTAATTACATTAGAAGAAATGTGCAGGTATATAAAAATATATGGCATACTGTAAGACTGGAAGACATGAGATAGTTTCTGCTTCTAAAAGAGAAACATTTTCTTTTTCTCTTTTTTAAACCTTCCTAATAAATCAGTTTGCCAATGCATTCCTTTGGGAATTCAATGGCAGCAACACAAAATGCAAGATCAGCAAATTATTAAAATACTGATGTAGTAACTCAGAGGTGAGCAACTAATGAGCTGTAAAGTTCACTTCTAAAAGCAAGACACTCATACATTAAACACGTCCACAGTATTTTTGCTGTTCATTATAAATATTAATTTAGAGTTGGAAGGTGAACTATGCAAAATAAAATTCAACTCCGATGGATTCTGATAACATTGCTTTTAAGGATCAAGTTCCTTTGGAAAAATATATAGTAACTAAAGACACAACTTTGCCAAGTTTGGTATTAAAATACATTTTAGCATGATGGTGAATCCCAAATTAGGTCGATGACAGATGATCAGGAGCAGATAGATGATTTTCAATTTACCAAACAAACTGAACTCCTTCTCAGGCTGCAAACTGAATCCAAAATTACCATAAATCAAAGCTACTTTAAATAAACGTAAAAATATGGGTAGCCATCAGTTATTCACATATGTAACATTGATAATGAAATTCCATCAAAGAAAACCACCAAATCTCTTTATCATAGCTCACAATATTATGCTTTTCATCCATCAAAATGTGTTCATCCCCTCCTATCAACGAGGATGCAGTAGTTTGTAGAAATGCTGATGAGCAGAAGAAACCAACCGTGCATTAGCTAGGTTTCTTCTGCCCACAAATGTACCATTTCCTTGCAGGTTGTGAAGTGGAGGCTCAATAAAGGCTGAAGAAGATACCACTAAAGCTATAGTTCTATTGCTACAGAAAGTAATATGACTAAATATTTCTTTCAAGTAATATTTCTTTCAAGAAAGTTACACTGGGAAGCTTGTACGACTTGGTATTTGCCCTGAATTATAAAAATTGTTGAGAAAGGAACAGAAAACTTAAGAAAACAGATTGTACTGCAGTTCCTATGCACAAATTAGAAACGTATTCATCTCCATCGTTAAACCAGGAATTCTGTTAATGTCCTAAATGCAAATCTCAATCAGTTTATCTAAGACACAGACATATGGCAACGCAGAAGTGACAATAAGAAACAAACTGGCACAGTAAACCAGAGAATGTATCGACCTTGCCAACTTGACCACAAACAGAGGGAACAAGTAAAAGAAAATTGCCTATAAAAGATACCTACAAAGTGAGTGGTATAGAGAATAGAAAATATAGATAAAATCCACAGGAAAAATATCATAAACTATTAATTGTAACAAAGCCAGCTTCAGCTGGGAAGACTCCAACGTGAAGAAAACTACACATTTTTTCTCTAGGCTGGGATTTTTTTTCCTCAGTTGTATGTTCTTAGATGCTGGACTTGATTTTTGCTCTAGTAATACCCTTCCTTTGTTCTCTTCAAAACAAACAGAAGAAAACAAACCCCTCCACTCCTTCCCATAGCACACACACACACACAAAAAAAGCCTAAATTTGAATTCCAATTTACAAAAACTTGACTCAAAAAGGTGACATTAATATGCTGCAGTGCCTTTAAGAACATCAGATTCCTCCTGAATCTCATTAATACAGAAAAGAATGAAGTTGATATCCCTCTGACATAACTGCAAAAGCCAAATTCAATTGTTCCTCGATGTATTGTGAGGACTGATAACGAAACCTGAAAAGACTCCTCAAACACATTTTGCTAAATGTAGAAGATCAGTCTGCAGAGGGATTCGGGTGACTCTTGTCTCTTTCAGGGGATGACTGCCTATCTGTTGGGGATTTGGCTTTTTTAAGAGTTAGATGCAATTAGGATATAACTGTTGACAGACTAACTCTAACATCCAAGAGGAAATGGCATTCATTAAAATAAAAAATATAATCCTGGGGTTCATTCATAAGTAATATTTTTTAAAGCATTTGCAGAAAAAGAACATTTCAATTTTCCATTCCAAACTCATTTTTACCTTTAAAGATTTTCTGACAATCAGAAAAGATGGCGTAATTTTCTCTTTCTTTACTTAAAAAAAAAAAACTAAACACCAAAACACACATTTCCTTACATATTTAGGTAGTTCTAATTTCTGATTTTTATGGTGTTTTGGAATGGGAATGATCTGAAGTCACAGAACTTCCACAAAACACAGATCTACATATGTTTACTCTTTAAAACTCAAGGTCATTCTCTGTTAAATCACTTTTTAGCTTAAAGAACACATTGGTGAAGAATAAGAAAGCATTTGCACATTATTGCATCTCTCTTTCCTGAACATATTAACATGTTTTTCAATATATTGCTCACAAATATATGGCCCAGGTTTCTTTACTTATGCTAACTCTCAAATGAGCATCACTTCCATTGCCTGAATGATATATTTCTTCTCATATCCAAGGGAACAAGTAGAAAGGAAGCAAAATGTTAATAACAAAGAGTTATATGTGGAAACCAAGAACTGTAATTTTACAAACATTTGCCAAAGAACTAAAACTCTGTCAGGGAGAGCTCCTCATATGCTGAATACCCAGAGTCTCCGAGGTGGTCAGAAAGATCAATTTTCCATTTTGCAGAAACCTGGAAGCCACTATTACAAAACGCTATCTGCAGAACAACACTCCTTTAAATGAGGAGTTGTCAAGATGACATGATCTGACTGCAAGCATCTTGCGGTGTACAAACCAGTGACCCCCAGGGAATGCCGCCAGTAAGCAGTAAGGGGAACTAACAGCTAGAGACAACACACAGGGTCACGTACTCACTGCAACATCCATCCTGTGTCTAGAAGCTTTGGAGAATTTAAAATGCTGAAGGGTTCACCAATCTTCTTAGAAGCATACTGCTGAGAGGAATTATAGAATGGTTTGGGTGGGAAGGGACCTTTAAAGGTCATCTATTCCAGTCCCCCTGCAGTGAGCAGGGAAATCTTTAACTAGATCAGGCTGCTCAGAGCCCTGCCCAACCTGACCTTGAATGTTTCCAGGGATGGGGCATCTACCACCTCTCTGGGCAACCTGGGTCAGTGTTTCACGAGCCTCACTGGAAAAAAATTCCTTTTTTGCATGTAAG
The DNA here is from genome assembly GCA_027560015.1 of Chloroceryle amazona. Taxonomy (NCBI): domain Eukaryota; kingdom Metazoa; phylum Chordata; class Aves; order Coraciiformes; family Cerylidae; genus Chloroceryle; species Chloroceryle amazona. Next base: position 80,423 of record JANHFX010005464.1, read on the forward strand.
TCTAAATCTATCCTCTTCAGTTTAAAACCATAACACCTTGTCATACTACAGCAGGCCCTGCTAAAAAGATTGTCCCTGTTGTTCTTACAGGCCCCCTTTAAATATTGAAATGGTGCAGTAAGGTCTCCCTGGAGCCTTCTCTTTTCCAGGCTGAACAACCCCAACTCTCTCAGCCTTTCTCTAAAGGAAAGGGGTTCCAGTCCTCTCACAATTTTTAAGGCCCTCCTCTGGACCTGCTCCAACAGGTCCATGTCCTTGTGCTGAGGACTCTAGATCTGGACACACTACTCCAGGCAGGGTCTCACCAGAGCAGAATTACCCTCCTTGACCTGCTGGCTCTGACTTGATGCAGCCCAGGATACAGTTGCCTTCTGGGCTGTAAGCACACTTTGTTGGCCCATATTCGGCTTTTCATCCACCAGTATCCCCAAGTCCTTCTCATCAGGACTTCTCTCAATGCCTTCACCACCTTCAGCCTGTATTGACTGTATCAAGACCGCTTCGACTCAAGTTCAGGACCTTGCACTTGGCCTTGTTAAACCTCATGAGGTTCACATGGGCTCACATCTCAGACTTGTTCAGGTCACTCTGGATGGCATCTAATCTGTCAGACATGCTAATGATACCATTCAGCTTGGTGTCTTCTGCAAACTTGTTGAGGGTGCACTTGATGCCACTGTCTATGTCATTGATGAAGATGTTAAACAGTACTGGTCTCAGTAAAGACCCCTGAAGGGACACCACTTACCACAGATCTCCATCTGGACACTGAGCTGTTGATCACTACCCTCTGGATATGACCACCCAACCAATTCCTTATCTACTGAACAGTCCATCCATCAAATCCGTATCTCTTCAATTTAGAGAGAAGGATGTTGTGAGAGACCATATCAAAGGCCTTAAAGAAGTCCAGAGAGATGACATCCATAGCTCTTCCCTTATCCACTGACGTAATCACTCTATCAAATCACTCCTTGGTGAAGCCATGCTGGCTGTCTCAAATCAACTCCCTTTTTGAGTAATAATCTTCCAAAAAACCCTTATTTTTGTAGTCTCTACCTCCACCCTTTTCTGCAAAAGAGATTTTTCCCAAAACTTACCTCTGGGTATTTCAGTTTTAATGTTTTATGCATTTCCCGAAAACGACTGTACCGCCTGAACACGGTCCACGTTTCATCCAGGACTGTCATCTACATCGGACAATATAAAAAAAAAAAACAAACAAAACAAATGAAAACACCCAGTGTACAACACTAAAAACCATGCCATGTACAAGGTTATGAGAAGAAAACTGGCAATTCCTAGTTCCCTGAAACCTGTAGGTTTTTATTATTAGATAATCCTTTAAAATGTTCTCTGTGTCATCAGTACGTTGATGACCATTCCATTTATACGGAAAATTTCATTAAAATCAACAGAATTACAACTGTTGTTGGCAAACGCTCCCCCATGCTCATAACAAACTCATCCCTGATCCACACTTTATTAATTCTGATGATATTTATCTTTCATGTCACCAGTAAGCTTGACTGCTACTAGGACGCCTGCAAGATAGGACTCTCTTCTCTCAATAGATCATTTATGGTGTCTCAAACTTGACAAATCAGGTGACTGATTTAACATGCATAGGTGGCTTTCACTAAAAAAAGAACTATTTAGGAATATACAGGTTACACTGATCTTGATTAACCAATTAACTGGTTTGTTGTGAATTATTAAAAGGCTTTGTGATTTCAATATTCAGGTGCAATGGATAATCATAAAATAAAGATGTTACTCACGCTTCCTTTTTGCTTTAATATTGTATTTAAATCTTTCTGAGTTGTGAAATTTTGCTGTGATAACTTACAATCTTTATTCAAAAGTGACCTCAGCAACCTAGCACAAAGCACCCAGGATTTTTCCAGCTACACAGCCTGGGGAAGAGCATCTATGTCAGCTTGCCAGTGATGTTGTTGGCTGTGCATCTGACACCTATCTAAGCGATGGGGTGCTACCAAACTTAACTAAATCAAATTGCCTACAGCCAATTATTTATTAGCTTGATTCTGCAAAGGGTAATGAACAACTTGTTAAGAGACTGACAGGAAAGAAAATAGCAAAGCCATGTATCTGTGCTGCCTGAGGATGGAGGGATTTTCTCTAGAGCATTCTCTGGTGGCTCAGCTTGATCTGACTTGTTCCCTGTCACCTTCCTTGTTTACTTTCCTAATTCTTGTAATGAGACTAGCAGATAATGCATTGCAAAATTTTATTCTTATTACTGCTGATATTATTGGAAAAGGAATTTTGGAGCTAAACAAAACATTAAGAAGTCCCCAAAGCTCAGCTGTAATGTTATTAGGACAGACAGGATCAAACTACACTTGTATAAAGAGGAAAATTACAGCGTGCCTGGCATAGCACCAGCATTTCTAGAACAGGGGTTATTTACTCCTACAGCTGATCCGACCACTTTGGGCTGGGATATTTTTCCCCCATTTGAAAGAGCTGTGTGACAAATTACACACTCTGTAAGTATGGGACAGGGACATGTGCAGATCTTTTGGATAATAACAAGTAGAGCATATTTGTAAAGCCCTTTACTTTTTACTTGCTATTTGCTAATACAGTAAAAATATTTTCCTAATTACAAAGAAAGATGGTTGAGTAAATCTTGCCTCAGCTGTGGGCTGTTTTTTGGTTTGGGTTGTTTTTTTCACTCAAGCAGAGCATTTCCTATGTAAAACCTATAAATTTGAACAGATACAATATCCCATCTCCTCATATTTTTTCTCATGATCACCAAGAAAATAACCTAACAGACATTTTCAATTGATTCCACTGTAAAGCACATCACAGAATTTGTTCCCCTTCTGCCTCATGCAAATAGAACTTAAAAAAAAGAAATTATATTCCACCTGATTCTGAAGCAAGTAGAAAGATCAGAAAATGCCCATTTAACTTACCTGGTCCAGTTAAACTGACTACAGCCATTGTGAAAATTCCTATTTCTCTGAATTTACCTCATTGAAACTGTTCCTCACACTGCCTTATGAGTACAGCATCTGAAAAGCTAAATGTTGCCTAAGATTTTCCTGAATCTTTCTTTTTTTATTATTTATTATTAAGGGCATTAATCTGATAGCTGAGGGAAGATTGGGCTGCCTCCTTTTTTCCTTGTTTAGGTAGATATGGGGCATGCATCATCTTCTTTAAGAGCTATTTATCAGTGAGCACTGCTTCTGCTTTACTCCAATGCTGCACCAGTTCAGCGAGCTCAGAAAGAAACCTAGGCTAGGAAGCATGCACATTTTCAGTAGACCCACCACAGCATTTGGCTGCATAGAACTGTGACTGGACCTGGAGAAAAGCACCATTTTGGGGTCCACCTGCCTGGATCTTCTATAGAGAATTTATCAGAGAAGAGTGAATGACTTTAAAACACAAGAAAAAGGCACTTTTGAAAGAATACCAAACAAGATAAATAAAATGAGCAAACTCAGAACAATGGGAGAAAGCTGAATACAAAATGAGAAGGCTTCTCTACAACTTTCCCTCTTGTCAGAGGATCCTCTTGCAGGGCTGTGTCTGATTCCAGGCTTTGCTTCCATGTCCTGCTCTTGGGAGACCCTGTGTGCCTTTAGGAGAGCTGGAGTTCCCCTTTCCCTGCCACCTCACTGCTCCTGCTGCCATCCTGTGACCGCGGGCACTGTCTGTAACAGCTGCCAACAACCAAGCCTTGGCTCAATATCCTGTATATCACAATAGCATGAAAGGAAAGGTAGAATACAAGAATAGTGTTCTGGTATTCTAGTTTTCTAATTCAGTTCTAACATAAATATGTTTCCATCTGATTAAGTCACTACTGTTTCGTGGTGTCTTTAAAGATACCAGAGAAAACTGTCACTCAAATACAAGGCTTTTCTTGGAAATGTGTATATTCAGACTGAATACTTCATAGTAGACTGGCATAAACAGCTCCATGAGATCTGTTGCTGCAAAAGGAGAAGGTGGTACCTTAACTCAAATGAAGTATGCATTTGTTTCTACTCTGAATTCTTTCTAACACATTCCTGTGGGACTCACTCAGCGTCTTAAAGTGAGATCTCTAGCCAGTGGAAGAACCTGTGGAAATGGACACACCATCTTACTGGCTCGTTCACAGGTGTTATATATGTCTAGATGGACAAGATGCTGAAGCTGCACTACAAGAAAATATTTTTGCATGGTATGTAAGTGTTGAAAGACTTATGAACTGACTGTGAAGCTGCCAAGAAAAATGGAACTCTCTCTTTTCGCATATAAAGGACAATCTTTATTACAGCATGTCACAAAAAATAGATATATATATATATCTATTTGATAAATAGAGATATTGGTTATATTTGTTCCTCTATACAGCAATATGCCAAGACTGAAGTAGGAATACAATGACTAGAAATATCTGAGGAAAATACTTCTGAGATACCCAGAAGTTTTTAGTTATCATCCCTTGTCCCTTTGTCAGATTTTAAAGTGTTTGTTACACGTGAATGGGTCAGCTACCCTTTTTCACAAGAGAAGTGGAATATTGGTCTAGAAAGCTTATGTGGAACCTTGCAAATAAAATGAGATTAACAACACCTCAGCCCATCCCCAAGACTAATAAATACTCTGATGTGACATCACCTGAAAATAAACTTGAGCAAAGTAAGGCTGAAATCAGGAGTTACTTCAACAACTGACGTTGTATCCAGACCCATCAAGAAGGGATGAAAAACAGGAACATGGTCTCTCCTCCCTGCCCTATCTTCCTACCTTTGTGATTTTTAATTTATTTTTTATAAGCACTATTCAGTGTATTACGATTTCCCATAAAATAACCATAGCAGCACCTGAAGATTAATACAGATCAAAGAAGAGCTGAGAGCTCTGCAGGGAAAAGGTTTAAAATAGAACAGTTTGTGGAAGGTCTGTGGATTATAGTGCAGAGCCAAATCCTGACCACAGCAAAAGCAGCCTGCTGGGACATACAGAGACCTGGAAGCAAAGGAAAAAGCACCAACAGTTGATCGATTTGTGGAAGGCAGTGACTTAGCCAAACTAAGGTCCCTAGGAGCTTTGATTAGTGCTTTAAGGAAGCTGACAGCAATAGAACACAGGTATTGAAGTAACAGACCATTTCCTATCCCACGTGTCATCCATTTCTTTCCTGGGAACTTTATCAAAGCAGCTATTTAAGCAGCAGTTTCTTTTAAAGGCAACCTAGGGATGGTGCAGGAGAGAGAGAAAAGATGGTACAAGTTTCATATGCATTTGGATCTCTCCTGCTCTTCCCTGATTATGAATCCCACCCCTTTCCAACATTTTCCTTGTATTACATTTCCTTCTAGGTAAGTCCAAGTCTTCTTGCACATACTCTTGAACTGTCCCTTCATCCTAAGATCTTGCAGCTGATTTTAGGGATTTAGGGATGAAGAGAGAACATTTGGAAAATAAATCCACTAACTTCCTAAAAAGAGAAAAATCCTTTTTACTGTATTTCTCTTCACTAACCATTACCTATGTATTGAACATAGTTGGCAGCTCAACAGTCCTTGGGGAAGTTTTGTGTGCACTTACTCTTCTCTCAGTGTCTCTACAGCTCCAGGCTTTCACTGGCCTCAGGAAAATCAAAGTTCAAAAGGCAAAAGGAAGCATTCCATCCATGAAGTATGTGGTATGTTTCAAGATGAACATTTAATTAGCACAAACAGAGCTAAGATTGCCCATTTAATAAAAGCCTTTGTAAAAGGGAATGTGAGCATAGTTCAAATATGATCCTGCACGCCGTGAGAGCAGGTCACTCCAACTTACATCATCTAATGAAGCATCTGGCAGTACATTCTGTGAAGAAGGCTGCCAATTCTGTCTCTGATGCCATGTACATCAGTTATGCTACATGTCCACATGCACCGAGAGCACATTTCCAATTAACTTCACATCTTGCTTTGAAAAGACACTGGCTTAGCACCAGAGGAAACACAATGAATATGCAATTTTTCCAGCGTTCCTGCAAAGATCATCTGAGGAAGCCACTGGAATGGAAGTAATAGTTTGAATAAGCAAGACCTTGGAAATACAGGGTAGGAAAAAAATCAGAACAACAAAGAGAGATTGAAAGGAATCAAACCTTTCCTGTGGATATGTGCAAAATACTTTAATTGTGGTTTCACTATTACAGGTAAATATTTCAAGTCTAATTTTCTATACCTGACACTTGCATCTCAACAAAGGGCTTTCCTATAACCAAAATGCATTTCATACTCCTCTACAACACTTTCAACGGGATTATTTGGTATTGGATCTGAAATTGCTCACCCCAAGAGTTTGACCATCAACCTCCCGTGTACAAATCGATCCACTTGGAAAATACCTGTCTTCATTATGCCCTGTATTGTGCCTGCCTTCTCACAGCCTCTCACTGAACAGTACAGAGGCAACTTAGACAACAGAAAGAGAACCAAAAATTGTACTTAGTGGAACAAAAACTGCACTTCCCGGGGGTTAGTGAGGTGATTTCTGAAACCTGCAGATTCTCAGGTGCGTTTCCAGATGCCCTTTCTATCTTTGCTATTTGTGATTCTTTCACAGTGAGCACTGACTGTTGGAAAGTGCAAACAAGGAACTATTTGGTTTTAAACAAAGGGCATTTTTATATTATTATTATTACTACGATACTACTGAAGTACAAATGCAAATTACATGAGTAGAGAGACCCCAAACATTAAGGAGAAGCAACTGAGAAGCACTTACCTTTATTTCAAACTCATAATGTTCATCCTTTCCCTGCCCACACAGGACATAGCGTGGAATACTAATTTTAATTGGGTCCTTTAGATCATCCGGATTTGCTCCCAGTGAACGACACGCCATCCGCTTTCATGTGCATACCAAATAGGAAGAACAAAGGAAAACCAAAATCACTACATAAGGAAAAAAAGAAAAGAACTTCACTAAAAATGAGAAAAATGTTCTTGGCCAGAAGAGCAGGGAAAGAGAGCATGGAGGAGGCAGAAATTATTTCTAAGCTGAAGGAAATATTTGAAAACAAAGTGGATCTCCTTTTCTAAGCAAGCCCTGGCATTTTGTTAGGCATAAAAAAAAAGATATAGTGAAGTGTCTTTTCTTTGAAAAGGCATTTTCAGCTTAGATATCAAAAACAAGGGAAAGCAGAAGACTTTGTATTAACCATCTTTAAAAAAGAGAAACATATGAATCAAGCCTTCACAGTCAGCTGTAATTTCTTATGCCTTTATCTTTACGTAACACACCTGTTTGCAGTATCATGCAAAGCTGCAGGGGACAAAGGCAATTCAGAAAGCTCTTAGACTTTAAAAATCCAAACTCATTTTATATTAAATAAGGTGTAGATAACAGAGCAATCCGCTGCCAGAGCGGCTTCCTACTATTTTCTTTAAATCGTATCAAATTAACAGAAAACTTAACTATGATAAATTTGCATGGTCTGCACAAAACACTCTAAAAAGGTATTTGTAATGAGGGCACATTCCGCTGACTACCAGCCATGTGGAATCTGTAACTCTGAAGTTATATCCAAAATCACATTATTTTTTCAACTGAAAAGATTAATGATTTGCAGGGACTGTGTCCAAAAAGTAGTGTAAGTATTTACAGTGAGTAAGTACAGAGACTGCACTTTAGGAAGTCCTCTGCTTTCTCAGTTGAGCATATTTGGTCTGAAAACCTTAATAAACTTGTACTTAAAGCAGTAACAGCACCGTGAAAAAGTTAACAATAACAAAATAAGACTGAAAAACTATCACCTTAAAGTTTCATATTTGTATTTAGTTATGCTATCCATCACTTGATCTGTAACTATATTCTCAACACTCATTTTCAACCCTTCAGGAACTACCGCAAGACATGTTGCTCAGTCAAATTTTTTTTTTTTCTTCAGTCTTGACCAACAGTATCCCCTCATGTGAACTAGGGTCACACTTCTGTTCACTGACATATGGTCTCTGTAGCAACTCCTGGTGACTCTCAGTACACGTGATACTGTTGTTTAGGAGCTGGAGAAAAGTTTGAAACTCATCCATAAGCACCTCTTTGAATGCTACCTGTTAAGGACAGCTTTTTGGCATCCTCATTTGGCTATCGAGAAGGGGAAGCTGTTATTTCATTACCAGTTAATTATAAATGCCAATGTAATTTCCCTAAACATTAGCACGAAGAGTAGTGAAAAAAGAAAATAGAAGGCGAATTTTAGTTCCAATAAACTGACTTTATCTAGAAGATGTTTTCCACAAGCTCTCCTTTTTTTGTAAAAATATTAAAAAGTTTGGTTTTGAATGAAAAAATATTTTTCTTGACCCTTGTTCATGAAAAAAAAAATAACCTCTTCTATTTTGCCTTTCTTTCATTTCTCCCCTTGTTACTGGCTTTTCAACTAAAACTCATTTCTGAAGCATACAAACACAAGCAATTATTTCCTTGGGGGAAAGAGGAGTTCATCGCCTTGACAACAACATAATCTGTTTTAAACCAACAATAAAACCATAAAGTCACTCTTAAAGCCACCTCTGTCAACATGTAACTTATTGGCAGTCAATTTCAGAGAGCTATTAAAACCAGCTAATAGTCAGGGAGGAAAACAATCTTAAACACAAAGTGTTGGGAAAAATGTGCCTTAATATATTAAATAATGCTTTGATATTCATAAACATAGATTATGTTATGTTTAATTTACAGTAGAACATAAAATAGTTTAAAAAGTAATTTTTTTTTTCACAAAAGTGCAGAATATTCGTCAAGTTAGATTTGAAAACAAATACAAAAGAAGAAAAATCACGTTATCAGGAACACCACATGCATAGACAGTCCTCCCAGATAGTGCCACTCAATGGTAATCTTCAGCAAGGCTCAGAAGAACTGTCTTGGTGTTATCAGTGAGGGAGCCACTCTCGAACCAGACTGACACAAGGTTATGCTCCAACTTATAGCCACACTGTCTTGTCCGCTCTATTTTCCGTGAGATCTTTGTATATACTTTTTTGGTTAAAAACACAAATCATACCTCAAAGTGACATTATGCTCATTGTTGGACTTTCAATAAGGTAGTAGAAAGTCCTACTATGATTAAAAAGCCACAATTCTCTATCCACACCAGCATTCAGTCTTCCAGACACAACTTCCCATCCAACGCAATTTATTTCTTTTTAAATCCCACGTGAGTTACATCATCCTGTCATAACGTATGATAAGAACAAAAGGGAAATATTCTTATACTTGTAGAGAGACTGAAGTCTAACTCTGTCTAGTAGAAGATTGCACCTCTACTGGCAATATGCTCACAGATTTTAGAATTTCAGATTAGATACCACTGTTCTTTCTGCCAAGGACCATCTTCCTCAAATAAGCCAGATGGCACATTCAAGCAACAGGACTCAAAAGGTATTCAGCTCCCTTTACAAGGCAAGAAACAAAAGATGAGAGACAGCAACTTGCTTATTATCTGAACATCTGACGACGGTAACAGGTAAAGAATAACCTTGTACTAAGCTAAGAAAAGCCTTAACTAAAGGAAATCTTTTACTAACATTCAATAGTTCCGTTATTTCTTGGAATATAATATTAAAGAGATTGCAAGAGATGAAATCTCACAGCATCAACAACCCCATTAGTAAGCAACTGGGAAAAAAAGGAAAGTCAGACCAGGTACACTACGTGGAGAAAACTCTAGAGGTAGCCTTACACCATCCATCAAGCAGCACTATCCATTTAACAGTATGATAAACATGTAATAAACCCCAAAATATTTTTCTTACCACTGGTACAGTAGCAAGAACAGAGGTCAAAACTCTACTTAAAGCACAACCAACATCTGTTTACCCTCCTTAACCAGGTTCATTTTTCACATCACATTTTCCTTCAACGCTCACACCAAGTTAATGTAAAGACTTACTCTGTTGCTGGAGAGTACAAGTTAACCTCTTGGACAAAATAAATGGGAATGACTTAAAGCCTTGCATTGCTTCCCTGCAAGAAGAAGTGGCTAGGGGGGAAGCTAAAAAGAGTACTGGATGTTCTCTGCATTTTTCTTGTTCTCTTTCACTACTTCCATGTAACCGACACTCTCTCAGCACTAGGCAAAGGGGCAGGAGGGAAGAGATAGGGCAAATACATCAATTCCTGGTAACTCAGCCAACACACTTAAGATTAAGCCAAACGTGACTCCTTTAACATTTGTGACAAACTTTAATGCCAAAGTGCAATAATCCTTAAATGCAAAACTCTGAAGTAGAAGTGCCAATGCTGTTCTTCCCAAAATTGCAAATACAATAAATATAGACATCTTTAGCATCAACAGCATACAGTGAAGATAAGATCTGTAAAAATATTGCAGATGTTTTGAAATATTGAGATCAAATGAGAAGCGTGAAAAACCAAAGATACTCAGAAAGATTAAGGAAAAGGCAATCAAAGGGGAATGGAGAAGACATTAATGAAGACAGATAGTCGATGGAGGGAGCCAGAAAACACAGCCAAAATGGAAGAGACAGCCGTAATTTGAGTTTTGATCCACCTACCACATAAGATAGAAACATTTAATTTCCTCACTTTCCCAAGAATATGTATGTACAGCTTATAAGAGACCCTCAAAAAGCAAGGAGTCAAGTAATAATGATTTTTGCTCAGATGCGTGCACACACCCTACAGTATTCCCTTCACCCTACAGTACTCCCTTACAGGTTCAAAGGACACTTTCGCCTATTGATTAAAAGAAAAAAGAAAAGAAAAAAAAAATCAATATTCATTAGCCTCTTATTTTGAATGTATCTGTACGTATTTGGATTTCAACACCTAGTCAGATGCATAATTAGCCAAATGGCTTCTTCATTTGAACTGAATGTTAATTTCCAGATTTCTGAAGGGATATGCAAACTGCTTTGAAGAATTGATGGGATTCCTGTCAGTTGAGTATTTCTTTCTTCTTCACAGTATTTAGAAAAAGCAATTCCTGAATCAGATCCAACCTTGCTCTTTCTAGAAAACACAAGCTCAATTTTTGTGAAATTCTCTTTGTCTGGCAAAACTACGCATCGAAGATCATTCAAACTGTGCAACTGAAGGCTGTCAAATTGTGATCGCTGGCATGAAGCATCCAGAAAGCTAGAGGCAGGATAAAAAACATTATTTTCCCTTAAGAGACCTATATGAGTCGTTGTAAGAACAAGAGCTCTATACATAGTCTGCTTAGCACAATGTATTTTCACTGAGGTATACAGTAGTACATGAATGTCACCTAATGAAGGTTTAATACTTCCCATATTTTCATGGAGTAAGTAAACCAGATCAGCCAATTCAGTTCTAAATTTACAGGACAATCGTACTCCATTTGAAAAAACTAAGTCATTCACTTCTGATGTCCAGTCAAGTGAAATCTTCATCAAATCGTTTTTCAAGAGTTGGTGATTTAAATCAAAAGCATCATCCACTGTAGAAAACAAAACACTCATTATGTCACAGCAAATCCTTTGAGTGAAGTGTTTGTCATAGGTAAATATTCTGAGTAAACCATCTTCAGCAGAACACAGAAGATTAACACACTGTCCAGCAAAGCCAACTCGAATCTCCTTTACAGCAATGATGGGAACCTGATAAAATATTGCCAAGGAACCCCCACAGACATCTTGTTCCACTGACAAAACAACAACATACAGAATGGAGCTGAACAATAGCAAGCAAGCAGGTTCTGGATCAGGCTTTTTGCAATTGCCAACAGCAAGCCAATAAACACCTTTCAACTCCTCCATTTTAACACAAATCTGAGGCAAGGCACAGGTCAACAATTCCAGCAATTTTTGCAGAGAAGAGACCTGAAGCTTCAAAAAGATATCAGGAAAACGCACAAATTTCTGTTGTAACACAAGACTGCTTTCCAGCTCTTTATTTTTACTGCATGCAGCTCCTTCAGACGTCTCTCTCTCACCGGCATTGAAGATTTCTGTGCTTACACATATCGTGATAGTTTCTTGCACCGGGGATTCAGTCTGAGCGACATTTTCTGTGTGACCTTTGGCATCATCAGTAGAGGGGGATGTGTCTTGGTTCATATCTGACTTGAAGAGTGCATTTACTTGCAAGTTTCTTATAAATGGTAGACGTTTTATTAATGATAGCGCTTGTACGCATCTCTCACTTCTGTCACACAAACTTCCCAACTCCTTAATTTGTTTATAAACCACCATACCATTGAGCACCTGACTGCTCGTATTTTTGTAAAGGCAAGAAAAATTACTAAAAAGATATCCCAAACCATAGGCATGCTCTGGGCTCACATCAAAACAAGAAGCTATTGACTTAAAAGAAATCAAATCAGAAGCTTTTTGTGTTGAAAGCTGAGAATTACTGGACCGGTCTTGGATTCTTGAGAGCACTGTGTGAGATGGGCTGGTTTTTTTGTAAGTTATTGTTTCAGAATGCACATTAGATTGAGCAAAAAGAAGGCACGATGTGCTGTTAAAACCAGCCTGCTCATTAGCACCCATTAAGGATCCTACAGGAGACAGCTGTTTCAAGTGGGAACAATCAGGTTCAGTTCTTGAGCTGTCACAATCTGGAGAAGTAATTATTTCAGCATCAAAATGATTGAAATTTTCAACCTTGCAGTGTGAATAAGCCACATTATTTAAGTCATGACTTTGTAAAGAAGTAGATAAAACATTCTGATAAAGAACATTCTTACTCTTTAAAGTATTCATGTTTTTAAAGTGAATTAAATTACGTTCAATGTCATGACTACAAGCAATGCTCTCCTGCTCTGAATTATTCCTTTCATTCTCAAATGCTTTCTCTGATGTAAAAGGGGAGAAGATTCTTCCAGAAGTGGAAAACAAATCCCACATCTCTGCGTATTCCTTGTGTCTTTTATGGGCTCTTACTCCTGTGTTTCCTCCATGCAACTCAGAAGCACAATTGTCATCTTTAGACACAAATGGAAAGCCATAAAGTGGCTGCCATTGTTGACTTTTCTGTTAAAAAATTTCAAAAGAAAATAGAAACGTCTTTATAAAACCTTCCGATTTGAACACTTAAAATGAGGATTAATTTTGATTAGGTTTGTACAATCATTCAAAATTGGGACAAGCATTGTACAATCTCTCAAAATTAGAGAGGGAAAACCCAAGAGAAGTGATTGAGGTCTGATTCAGGAATAGTTATCTTCCCAGCACACCACTGCTTTTTCTTTGTACAGTATCCATTTCACTTGGTTTATCACTTGCTTTACTCGAAAACCACAAGAAAGTCAAGGGGCTACACAGAAATTTATAAGTCTCTGAGTGTTTTTCCTCACCTGCACAAAAAAAGTAATCCTACACTAATCAAGATAGCATAGAAAGTCTAACACGGGTTAAAATAGCAGTGTAAAAGTTAAAAAACTAATAAAAAATAAAATCCAAATTTGAGGTGTTGCAACCCTCCTGCTATTAAGGTTTAAATTCATAAAGGTATCGACAGTTTACTCATCAGAACAAGTAATTAACCACATTTCAAGCAAAAGTTAGTAAAACCAAATACAGTGGGAGGGGTGTAAGACTCAGTTTAAAAATACATGTATGAAATCTTCAGGACATCAGCAAATTTGCATGATGGTACTTGCTAATATTATAGACACCCTTACAGTAGGTCATGGCAAGTGAAAAATGTGAAGTGGTATTCTGAAGTCAGACAATCTCTCCTCATTATGTGGTTTTATCCTCTAAAACTCAGGAAAGGGATACTGTTCCAGGTTAAGAATCATGAGAAAACAAGGAAGAAAGATCCACACCACCACCATACCTTTCTAAATAAGGAAAAAGCTATGCCCTATCTAGAAAAAAAAAAAAAATTAAAAAAAATAAATCACTATAATTCCAGCTGGAAAAAATGCACTGCTGTCTCTATTAGCCGTTAATCTTACTGTGAATTCAAAATTCTAATTATGCAGTTAAACATTAAGAAATTTAATTATGGGGCATGCCATAATTTAAGACAACCATTTCATTCTGACAAATTATGACCTACCTCATACTTCAGCTTGCGTTGAACAGTGCCATTATTAAGTCTCTCATTATCCTAAGAACAAAAAAAGTACAAGTGATTATTATAAAGAGTGCCTTTCTTGGAGAAGTTCATTTAAAAGCACTCGTAAAAAGAATGTCTCTTAATAGGCCAAAATAACTATTTTCTTATGGATATTTATTAAACTACAGGCTTAGAGGTCAATTGATCCAGTCTTTGGATTAATGAGATCACCAGTTTTTAACTAAGTATTTGTTTACAAGTATTTACGAATGTATTTTGTGGACATAAAATTAAGATTTTAATTTTATCTGTGGGCTTCCTACTGCCATTTACACACACATCCCTGGAAAACTGTAATACAACATCAAACAGCCCTGGGGGGGGGAAGACTATCAAAATCTAACACTCTTATTCCCAATTCACTGTTTAATTTTTTTTGTAAATTAAAATAAAGTAAACATGGAAGAACATGCAAATTATTAACAACAGACTAGATCAGTGGTTACACATGGTGCATCAAAGGTCAGAATTTTATATCCCTCTCTACTCACCTTTACGCTTTCTGTAGACCAGAACAGGCTAACATCATTATCCTCAGCTTTATGATGAATATTCTGGAGCCTTCTCTGCACTTCTTGTTCAATAAAGGCATTTATCCTTCAATATATAAAAAAGTAGGGGGGGAAACATATTTTTAGATAGAAATGAAGATAGGCTGAAGGGACTCCCTTTGAAGTGCTTATGAACCCTAAGTACTGCACAACTCTTACTTAATGCTACACCAGTCTGATCACTCTGTAAGGAATATGGACTTTTGAGTAAGTTTTCACCTAACAGACAAAGGTTAACGACTTGTTATTACAATTAGACACAATCAGGGTAACCTACTGCTATGGGTACAGCTCTACATACAAGTGGCAGTAAGGGCAGGAGCAATGAATAAGAAATAGAAGGCTGGGGTTGCATCTTTAGTTAGTTAACAGTTTGCTTTTATCACTTTGATGGTATCAGCAACTTGGGCTAACAAGGGTTTGGTCTTCAAACAGAAGGAATGGTCCTAAAGTTGATACTACCAACTGAGCGTACAAGTGTGGGGGGAAAAAAAAAAAAAAAAAAAACCAAACACAGAGAAGAAAGATATTTTTAAGTGATACCAGGCAGCTGCCCTATTAAAAAAAGTCTTAAGACAATTTCATTTATTTTGTTGCCTTAAGTGTATATAAAGCAAGACCATGTAGACATGTAACTGTAAACACAAAACCAATTTAAATACACGTTAGCCTACTGTTTCCCAATCCTCTATTCTAAACCAAACTGCAAAGGAGCAACAGATTAGGCTGGTGATTATTTCGAATAAAATACAGCAAATAAAGACTAGTCTAGAAATAAAATTAAAGTACAATTACAGTGTTTAACTAAAATTCAACCCTGGAAGAACAATCTTTCAAAATATTTCTTTTCTAAAGCTATTGTTGGCATTCCTAGCAAAACATTGCAGATATACATATTACTTACCTATCATCAACTAGCTGAGCAGTGGGTGGCTGTGGCTTTGATGGGCTAGTAGAGGAGGTGGTATTGGAGAGTCTCTCTTCTAATGTTCCATGATTCCCTTTTTGCGCACCATCACCCTCATATATTTTTTGCTTCAGCTGCTGAATTTCCTGGTCCAGGCTATAAAGAGATCCTCAAATGTCATTTGCTTTGGTTTACAGTGGATTCCCATATAAAAATCATAATTGTTCTTTAAGCATCTTTAGGAAAATAAAGACAGCTCAAAACCACATTACAACTAAGTTAATTGTTAAGTTAAATAAAACTAAGTAACAATTAAGTTAAATAAAAAGACTTCACTAACTTGCAACGGAAAAGGTACCTCAGCACATTAAACATTTATTCATAAGACTTAACCTTCCTGTTCAGATCACTTGAGTAAACTTTCCTCATTACAGAACTCTATCAATGACCCTAGTTCTTACCTTCCACTGGGAAGTACATGAATAAAAGGGGGGGGATAGGGGTGGGGAATGAAAAACTCAAAATACAACACTAATCCAAAGACAACATAAAAAA
>JANHFX010005464.1:96546-170465 GCA_027560015.1 Chloroceryle amazona
TACTATACATATAAATCTTATTTTCCACTTATTCCTTCCATCTGTATATATATACTTTTTTTAAAAATTTACCTACATAAAACATCTCGTACTTATATATATATATATACATATATATAAGAAATCACTTCTGAAAATGAAAAGCTCTTCTCTTTAGCAATTAAATTTCTTACCTATCAGGCTTATGCACAGAATATAATATGTCAAATTCCATACTGTATTTTTGACTGACAATGCTAGAGGCAAAGGAAGAAGCACTTCTTGCAATATTTACCTCTTAGTCAAATTCAACTCTTATTATAACAAAGCAATCTGCAGAGCAGACTTTCACTTGTAACTAAGATTAGACTAGTAACACATGACTAGATTTATAAGAGAGTAATCATTTTCCCCATTTCTAGTGCAAATTTTGAGTCTAAAGGTAATTGTTTTTCTAGAGGCTTACTTGAAAATTAAAGAATAAAAGAAGAGAAGTTCCTGCAAAAACAGGAGAAACTATGCAAAGTTGGGATTCTACCCCTTATCCTGCAATTGCTTGTATCTAAATTGAAGTACAATGCTATGACTACTTTATTCCATCCTGGAGGTTAAACCAGAGAATTAAAGGGATGATGAATCTAAAGCAGGCTGAATTGTCACTTCATTTTTAGAGTACTTTCTGCAGCACTGCCAGAAGCCATCTGTTTCTTTTGATTAGCATCAAAACAATCTTGCATCCTGAGGGAAAGTGGATGGAAGATGGCTGATAGATAGTGTTTGCATCCATGGAAAATCAATTTCACCACAAAAATGAGAATTACATTAAAGGAACAAAGCTTGTCTCTTGATTTGTAAACATCCTACTATCAAAAGATATCACTTCCTATAGCTATAAACTTATCCAGCCGTGTGATGCACCCACCAGTAAGTACACTAAACTGCACCTTGCACCAGCAATACATCCCGTTGCCTCAAACATGTCTCTGAAGTTGCTTTATGTTCATCCCTGTGGTGAAAGAATTTGAGCTAAGGTATTATTCAAACTGGAAAAAATATCTGCTCCAGTTATGAGGGATTCACACATGCAGAGCATGTCCAGTGAACCCTGGATTAAAACATTTTCAGAGAGTTAACACTGATCTGAACCAGAGGATATCTTCACACGCTATCTAGATAAGACAGTGAGAAACATACACAATTCATATGCTTACTACAGCACCCAAGACATTGTGTACTGTGAAACATAAACACACACAGGACCAGTCAGTAACCAGAGACATTTAACATACTGCCAGGTATGTCAGACCCTGTGGCGATTCACTGAAAGACTTCAAAGTTTTATTTAGCTTGTGTAAGAGAACTTTAAAGTAAACAAACAAAACAACACCACCAAAACCAAACCAACAATCTTTTTACTTCCTTGGTATCCTTTCCAAATGTCAGACTTCTGGCTGATACAGTATTTTTTTCACTTATCACACAACCCAGCTATCTCTTGAGGGCTAAGCTGTTCATTTATGTGGAACTTCCACTTGTTTATAGCTGACTTTAGTCAAGTGAGATGCTTAGTCCAGAAAACATGATTTTTTATGTTCAAGAAAATTATGAAAAATAATGGCAATATCCAGCACAAAATGATCAATCAGTATTGAAAATGCTTAACTGAAACCCACGCAATGTAGCTCTAAGCATTGACAAAGTGACCTCTACACAGGGTATAGAAAGAAACTACTCTCTTCTTATAATGGTTCAAAAGGAAAAGGATATGCAAGACCTCTTCAATTTGTCTATAGACAAGAGCATCTTTTAAGGTGTTTTTTTCTAATCAAGTTTAGATTTAGGTGGTTTTTTTCTCATCTGTTTGGAGGGCTTTTGAAAAAAGAGCCCATTTTTAGAACATTTTAAAACCAAATGACAAACATTACCTCAAGAAAAAACACTTGTTTCCCTAGCAATGACAGGTTTTAAAGCTCTAGTATTAGCAAATCAGACAACACATTTAAAAATGGCAATTCTGCCCTTTTTTTCCATACTGAATGTATTAAGTGCATCAATCCCAGTTGATTTTGGCTCATGACAAAAATAAAATATTTCTTCCTCTTCTTCTACACAGACAGATCCTTCCCTATGAGAATTACTTTTCTCTGAGCCTTCCATACTTAGGCTGAGTTTTACTCTGTCAGAAAACATGTGTGTAACTGATGAGATTGCTTCTGTACCTCAAAGGGTTTGTCATCACATAAGGCTGAATTGAAGCCTCACCATCAAAATTACATGGATATAGCTGGTCTATTTTATTCAGACCTGAAACCAGTAACAACAAACTAAACTTTACATCTGCTTACTCTGAATATCAGAAGTGTTCAGTGTATCATCAGCTGAGAGAGACAGCCAGCAAGCTATTCTGTCAATCTTGAGTAAACATCTAGGTTGTTACTGATAAAGACACAGAATGTTACACGTTAATATTTTAAAATTAAAAAAAAGAGAAGCCTCTTAGATGGTAGACATTTTTGTAAGAGCAGAACATAAGGTTGGCTGAGCTTTTTAAACAGGTAAAACAATTTAAACACTGATGGTTACTACAAATATGCTACTGCTGGGGATGGGGTAAGTACCCAAACAACAGAAACTAACGAGCGAGCAAGAACCCTTTAAAAAGAAGAACGGAGTTTCAGTTCTGGGTAAACAATTTGAAACTCATCACGAGGCTCCAATACTGGGACACAGAACAAGTCGCTCTCTCAACATTTAAGGTATAAAACGATTCACTTTTTGTGGGTAGGTGCTAATAAATGGAAGGTACCACAACACTTACCGTTCTCGGTCTCGTTCGAGGGCTTTTTGCTCAGCTTCTAGACTAGCCTGCAGACCTGCCTGTTCACTGCAGCTGTTGTTCAAGGTGGCAAGCTTCTGTTTCTGCTCTTCAATTTCCAAGTCTATTGTCGAACGACGTTGCAAAGCGGAGTGCCTCCTTTCTAACTTAGCAACAGCTTGCTCGAGCGCCTCTCTCTGCTGCTTTTCCCTTGATTCAAGGATTTCTTTTTCCTTTTTCCGAACCTTTTCTTCCTGACGAGCTACATTGGCTGTGAATTCAAAGGTTTCTTGAAGCTGCTGCAGCTGATTTGTGCTAGCTCTATACTGGGCAAGTTGCTCCTCTTTTTCTTCTATTTCTTTCTCTATTTGAAAGAGAGTATTATCTAACCCTAATAAGCCCCTACCAAGGACTTCAGAAGCTCTTTGTTTTTCTTCCAGCAGAGCTGGCAAATGATTGCTCTTCAGGTACTCATGCTGGCGTACTTTAGATTGAAGCCTGTACTCCACTGGCTTTATCTTGTCAACTTCTTCACCCTTGAGTATGGCATCCACAAAGCTGTCCTCATCTCTCTTGAAATTTAAATGTTCTTCATGTGCAAGTTTCAAATGTTCCAGAGCTCTTTTTTCATCTGCTATTTCCTTTTCTAGGCGATCCATTTGTTGAACCAAATCTTTTTCCAAAATAGTCAACTGTTCCAGTTGTTTTCTTTTAAACTCTATGAAATCATGCTGTGCTTTTTCTAACTCTTCATGGTTTTCATCACCTTCAGATCGGGCTTCCTTAACTTTCAAAAAAGATTCTCTAATATCTTCAAGATCTCTCTTATCTTCTTCAATTCTTTGTACATCCCCTCTCTTCAGAAGCTCTATCATGACCTGCTTCTCTCGAAGCTGTTCTTCTAGATGAGCCACCAGCATTATCTGCTCCCTTTCTTGTTCTTCAAGTCTCTTTTTTTCTGATTCGAGCTTAACATACTGTTCATCTTTGTCTTTTTTAAGCTTTTCTAATTCACGGAAAATCTGCATTTTCTCTGCCTTTTCAGTATGATTAAGTTCTTGTAGTCGCTGCAACTCCTCTTTGACCCGGGCAAAAATTTCTTCCTGTTGCTTTTTCTTTTGAAGCTCTATCTCCTGTTGCTCCCGTAATCTTTCTTCTTCAAATTTTTCTTTTTCAGCCAGTAAATCCTTTAACCTACTCTCAATGTGAACGCTTCTCTGCTTCAGACTCTCTTCCTGTTTTCGAATCTGCAGCTGTACTATTTCTGTCTCTTTGCGCTGTGACTCTACCTCTTGCTGCATTCTTACAAGTTCTGCTTTGTCAGATCTTTGTTTTTCTTCCATCTCTTCTATTTGTTTCCTACAGTAAAACATTTACATGCAGTATTTCAAACATCTCTTTTCCAAATGATATTTCCCTTAGAAGTGAAAAAGTTTTGGACAAGAATTGTGCAGTTTACATAGCAGTTTCTTTTGTGAATAGTTTTGTTTTGCCATGGGTTAAGATCTTACCTTGCTTCAAGTGACTCAGTGCATGACACAAATGGTAAAAAGACTGTTAGAGTCTATTTTGACATAAAAACTTGTGGATATATGAAGTTATAGACATATTATATAGCACTCATGTTAGTAGAAAATGAGAACATGTAAGTTCTGTCAAATCCAACAAAAATATTGAGAGAACTTTTTTATATATATTCTCTCATATACACTAACTTGAATAAAGGGACTCTATTTGAAATTTGCCTCACTAAATTTAAGCCAACAGATGAACTAAAACAGTATCTTCTTTTTAGACGAACTGACTTGTTGATAAACAGGACTATAAGGTTAAAACCAGACATATTTGAGAGTGAAATTACTTTAAAACGATTTATTATGTCCTTTGCAATCTCTCTTTTAAAGGGTCTACTGCATTTCAAACAAGGATAGACTGAAATCTGAAGATCACTATTATATTATTATATACAATCTCCTGAATGCACATAGAGACAACCCCCAAGTCAGTTGGTTATTTAGTGATAAGTTAGTCAGATAAATTAAAGCACAAGCAAATCAGCTTCAGCATAATCTGAATTCAAAGCCTATCAACATAAGAGGATAAATATCAGCGATTCTGTATCATTTTCTGAATAACATCATTTAATACTTCAGACTTTCCGGGTTTTTCTGAGTTCAGTTAACTTAGTCCAACTATATAAAAAGCTCTTTCAAAATGGAGCAAGTAGTCTAAAGCTGAGACAGCAGAAAGTGTCTTTCAGCTCTTGAATCTTATTGATGCTGTGATCCCCAACAAGGTGAGAACTATGAGATCTAAAAATCTTAGAAGGTGGGATGAGCCAGAACAGTCAGCTCAGTTTGCCCACTGACAACAATACTTTCTTCTGTACTTCAAACTGATTTCAAAATAATCTGATAAGTATGATTGGTAGGCCCATACTAGCACTCCAGTTTTATTTAAGAGAAGCAGAGTTTATAACTTGAGTTTTTCCAATCAAGATTCAATTCAGAATATAATAAACCATAAGAAGAGACCTGAATAAAGAATGTAATTTGCCCTCTTTTAAAATAACACCCTGAAAATTAAGAGCGAGAGTAATATATTTTATTTGTATGATCAATCCTCCTCATACCTTTGTGTTTGGCATTTTCTTTGCTAAGGATCACAGTTTGCTACAACTCAGCTTGTCTATCTCTTCCTAATCAATAAGAATGAACAGTTCAAGAACATAACCAAAATCTTCAGAGGTGATGAAACAAAATAAAAAGTTGTTTATTTCAGGATCATCTTGGCTTGCTGAGTGATTCCAAATTAATGATTTAAGTAAGTCTACAACATCTATACATACACTTAGAAGACCACTGAGAATAACATTACCTTTTACTTTCTAATTTTTCAAGCTCCTCTCGTTGTTGCCTTTCAAATTCTAGCCTGATTTAAAAACAAAAAGACAGTAAGGTTATTAAATTCCGAGTATCACAAAAAAATAGGATGATACGATGTAATTCAGTCTCTGTTTGGAAGATTGCAACAATGGTACAAATCAAAAGTTTAATAGAACTTTCCCCAATAACAGAAAATATTTCCTTCATTAGGGTTACAAATTAGATATCATGCTGTCTGACATGAGCACAAACAGAAAAGTAAATAAATTTCTGGGTGGTGGGAAAAAAAAACACAATAAAAATTTTAAATAAATAAATAAATAACCACACTACAAAACCCAAACCTATTTAAAAAGTAAAGTTAAACAAGACAGATAAATGATTAGCACAGCCTCTGCAAGTTAACTACATGCAGACAGGTCAATCAATACATAAAAATTGAATTTCTCTACCTTAGACAGATTGGTCCTTTTACAGGGAAAAGGCTACCAGGGGAAGCAGGGGGAAGCGAACAATCAATTAATAAAGAAATTGATAGAAAAAACATATTAGCAGCACAGAATATTTTTAAGTCAACAACAGTTTGAGCTTAAATTGGTTAGATTCATAAAACATTTGTCACATTACAACTCAAAAGTCAAATTTAAATATTTTTTTTCTTTCTAAACACCTTTTTCAAATCTATTGGTAGTTAAATCAATGCTCCTCTTCCTATGGTTTATTAGCGTGGCCACTTCTGAGAAGGGCAAGAGCTACAAAACTATGCTAGGGCATGTCTGTAGTTCTTCCTTTTCTTCTCAAGAAGAAGAAAAAACATTATGATGTAATTAGTGGGGTTGAAAAACCTCAAATTCCTGCCAAGTACAACATTCAAGCACAGAACACAATTCTAACCTCTTTATCCAAAATATTTTGAGTTTTTAATGTATTTAGTCTGATGCTTTTCTGAACAATTAGGGGAGAGTATTTTATGTCATTTTTCATATCAGCTCTTAGTACAGTTGTACATAAGTCTTTCTTATTTTAATTTCCTTTAAAAGATTGATGATTTCATAATGAAATTTTTCAAAATAAATATTAAAAAAAAGGATAAGAAGCATATATGTGGACTGAAATATTGATATAACTACACAAATATCCAGTTACTTCAGGCCTGCTCTGGTTTAAGGAGTTGGCAAGTTAGTGAGACAGCCCATAAACACTGAAAAAAAAATGCAAGACTGCACCTCAACTTAACTTTAATTATTTGACAAGCTGTAGTTTGTGTCATGATCACAATTATATAGACAGTTGGTTTTTTAATCAGGTATTTTTCATATTTCTTTCTAACAGTCAGACAAATATAACAAAAAGGAAAGGCCCTTGAAGACACACACACAAAATCAATAATCTAACATCTGTAAAGCAGTTTAAATGCACTTTGGTGCACGGTCAACAAGCATCTTTCCAATCACTGTAATATTGGAGAAAAACTAGTTTAACAAATTCCATTTTTCCCTATTTCTCACAAATTCATTTTAAAAATGCCTCCTACAATTACTAAGAGATTAGTAAATGCAGATTTATTTTATACACAACTCCAGATGTTCAGAGCTTTCATGTAAATGTCTCACCAAGGGTCCCTTCACATTTGCATTAGGACTACGGCCAGGATGGGCACTATCTCAACACAACAGCACAAGGAGAGATGATAACAACTTGGTATTTTTAATTTGATTATAATTTCTGTAGCAGCAACGCAAAATCCACAAAGTTATGCAAGAGAAAAATCATTCTGAAGGGACTTTCAGAATGTAAAAGATTAATTTAATGGTTACCTTGTGTTTTGGGTTTTCTTTGCCCTCCCTGTTTTTTTTTAAGCTAAACCACTAAAGCCCTCACTTGGGCTGTGATCTACCTCTGGAATTCAGAGCTGTTAGTTATCACATCTTACCTACGGCTTGGCTGACAAATGCCACTATATTCATCACTGCTTCAGTCCAAAATTAATATGGACCCTGGGGAATACAGCTTTGGTCTCTGGAACTGCAGGTGTCCGTTGAGCACTGTCAGATGTAGACCATCTTTGCTTAGCCAATTGGCCAAGTTGATTTACAGGTATTCCCATGTTTGCTTAAGCCATAATGAAGTAAAACATTTTAGACTGGCTAACATAATGTGCAAAACCCAGAGTAAAAATATTTTGCTATTTTGACTGTCCTACAAAACATATACTTTGGCAAACATATTTTATAGAAGCATAAAAATGGTAAGTAGCTTTTGATTGAAATCTGATAGAAGGAAATAAGCCATCATAGCAACCAGTTTGATATAAAACCAGATCAGTTGTAAAAGCTCCATGATTTTCCTCTTTGAGGTAATTCTCTAATACCTTCAACAGTGGTGTCATGCCAATCAGTTTTAGATTATACTGAAATAAAGTTGGTGGCGCTCAAAAGGTTGTTCAGGAAAGAGGAATAAACTACATAGAAGTGGTTCTTACTCCGGTGAAAATGGCTATTTTCCAGAGTCAAACATCATCAACATCCCAAATGACAGCTTCCAAACAATAGACCTAGCTGTCCTACAAATGCACATTTAATTCATTTTAGATAAATAAATAATCCTACAAAAAGGAGGGGTAACAGTCTGGTGTTTTACTGCTGCACGGATTTGGTGGTGGCTAAGAAGGTCTGAACTCCACTGAAAAGTCTCCTACCATGGGGTTATTCACAGGGTCTATTTTCTATCAAAGGTGCTCGTGTTGCAGCCTTGAATTCTGCAGGGATAATACTGATGCCTGTCTTCCTCCTGGCTGCTTATTTTGTCAATATATTTAGTAATTCACCACTTTTGAGACCATTACCTTTGCAACGTTTGCTTCAAAGTGGTTATGGGCTCAAATTTATTTCAGGAGAGGAGAGAATACAAGGAGGCAGGAAGGCAGTCAGTGATGGCGGAAACCTTGGGGTTTTTTTAAGAAGCTAGTAAAAAAATGAAAATCTGAGCATAACAAAAAAAAGAGAAGAAAAATAAAAAGAAAAATCACAGGCTGTAACAAATCACTGCCAGTTTTACAAGGCACAGATGCAAGACTGATGTTTTCTGGTTTAGTCAATCTGTAATAAAAACCTTTTTCACATAACCTCTCTTTCCTTTATTAATGTGAGCACTGTTGTGAATAGAAAAAAATAGGTATTAGCCTGAAATTAAAATGAAGAAATATACAGATATTAAAGACTAGAAGCCACTCTTTCTTCTTTTGTAGATTTATCACAAAGGAATTTAATCTGATCAGTGTTGAATTAAATAGACACCATTTTCCTGGAAAACATGGCATATCTAGTAATAAGAGCAGTGTAGATAAAGTGCAGAGAATGGAAGCCAGTTCTACTAGTACAGTACTACAAAAGCTTAATTTATACAGCACAAAAGTGTGATCTGGTACTACATCTGTTAGGAAAGACGGAGTACTGGCAGGACTACAAAGATGTTACAATGCTGTTCAGTAGCCTAATTTATGAGATTAATTTAAAAAAAAACAAACAAAACAAAACCCCCATGCTAAATCTATGACAAGACCAAGGTTTCTCATGAGTGGTTTTAGAGTTACAGCACACTGTAGCTTACAAAGGGTCCACAAATGAAATCTTCAGCATAAATCTACATGCAAAATTCTATTTTATCCAAAGCTTATTATCTGAAGCAGTGTTGCATGACACCAGATTAAAAACAAAGACTGGGAACCAGCAGAACAAAGCATTTTGCATGTTAAGCCAACGTTTTATGCAACCACCTTCACACAGGGGAAATCAAACAGCTGAACAAAACCCCCCAACACACACACACAGGACGACACTCACACAAAAAAGACCACCCATCTGAAAACACAAGGATAACATTTTCACATGGGAAAGATACAGATACGGTATGAAAAATCCATCATTCCTTTGCTTTCACAACAACTGAGTGTAATAACCCCATAGGCTCTTCTGCTGTGGATTGCTAAAGATGCCAGATCTTACAAACTGTTTATTGTATCCTATGGTAACTGCAAATTTAGCTACCAGCCTTTAGGTAATCAATTAAAAACCTGGAAGCAAAGATTGTCTTGGAAGTGCTAAATTAACAGTAGGCAAAATGCTAGTCATATACAGAAGTCCACAAAAGAAGAACCCCAGAGGGCCAGCTACTGAATCTAGATCTACACTGCTGGTGGGCAGTGTAACTATTATGTTACAATAAACAGATGCTACAAACTATTGTAATAATACCAGAAGATCATACCAGAAGGACCATGTCCTGCATTGCTCCTGCTGGAAAAACAAAGCAGCCAACCCACCCACCCACCCAAATTTACTGTAGGATATTCTTTTCCATCTCTAGTTCCCCAGAAAGCAGGATGCTCCCCCTCACCTTGGGTACAATTACCCTGCCAGAGACCAGATTTATTGAACACTTGGCCTAGACTGAACCCAGTCACCACTCAGAAGAACCACCACTGCAACACAGTACTTGCTAAGAAGCATTCCCAGTTGGAAATGCAAAACTCAGTATTCTGCAAAGCAACTCTTTAAAAATATGAAGCCGTTGGCTTTGAATTATTGCTAAGGTCTAAATGCTTGTAGTCTGCTTGCTTCAAAACGTATTGTCATGAAACTCCATACTGAAGGTAAAAGCTGCAGTTCCCAAATTACTGCCTGGAAAGATGCAGTGAAAACTTCAAAGCCTACCCTCCTTTTGCAGCAGTCATAAAAGCAGTAAAACCAGTTATATTTGAGGTTTGGGTTTGGTGTTTTTTTGTTGTTGTTGTTTGCTTATTTTGCTTTATTTTTTCAACCACTGATCTATTATAAAGACCTCTATTAGGAAGACACCCACCTCTGCACTGTGAGGACAGGGTGTATTATTAGTTGTGACACTTATTGTTTTAAACATAGTTAAAGCATCTAAAGACAGAGGTAAAAGTTTAAATTACAAATACGCAACTGCTGGGACTAGTGCGGTTTAGTATTTTCATCAGTGACATAGACAGTGGGATGAAGTGCACCCTCAGCAAGTTCGCAGACGATACTGAGCTGTGCCACCGACACGCCTCAGGGATGAAATGCTATCCAGAGTGACCTGGGTAAGCTGAAGAGAGGAGTCTGTGTGAACCTCATGAGGTTCAACAAGGCCAAGTGTACCCTTGGTATCGATACAGGCTGGGGGTGAAGGGATTAAGAGCTGCCCTGACAAGAAGAACTTGTGGATATTGGTGGGTGAAAAGCTGAACATGTGCACTCGCAGCCCAGAAGGCAAATCACAACCTGGGCTGCATCAAAAGAAGTGTGGTCAACAGGTCAAGGGAGGTGATTTTGTCCTTCTACTCTGCACCGGTAAGACAATACCTGGAGTACTGGGTCTGGCTCTGGAGTTCTCAGCACAAGAAAGACCTGTTAGAGCAGGTCCAGATAAGGGCCAGTTGCACCAGGACAGGGGATGATGGTTTTAAACTAGAGGATGGATTTAGACTAGATGTAAGGAAGACATTTTTTACACTGAAGGTGGTGAAACACTGTCCCAGGTTGCTCAGAGAGGTGGTGGATGCCCCATCCCTGGAAACGTTCAAGGTCAGGTTGGGCAGGGCTCTGAGCAACCTGCTCGAGTTCTAGATGTCCCTGCTCACTGCAAGGGGGGCTGGACTAGATGACCTTTCAAGGTCCCTTCCCATCCAAAGCATTCTATGATTCATAAGCTTCCTCACTTAGAAAAACATACTTACATAACAGTGACTACGGAACAACATCAGATAGGTTTTATTGCTCATAAAGTGACAGCCATGCAGACCTGTGTTCCTCCTGTAACGTGAACCTTATGCATAATTTCTGAAGACAAGAAAGGATTAAATACAACAAAATATCTAATTCCTGCAAGACGGTTCATGAGAATTAATTGAGTGCAGATGAGCAGGCAAATACCAGTAATTAACCCTCTGCTCATAGTTTATAATCTAGTAACACACAAGCATGAAAGTGCTCAGGAACATGAAGAATGGTTCACCTATTCTCATGCTCAACTTCAACAGCAACATTGCTCTTAATCACACCCAAGAAAAGAAAAGAAAAGTGACAGGAAGTGTTAGATGGGAAAAACAGCAGTGTTTCTAAAAATTGCTGCATAGACTGATAATTTAATTATATTATTCATACTGATTGATTTCCAGGGAAGGAGGCTGAGATGTTTGAAGAACTGATAAGGAAAAAAGAAGCTACATTCCACAAAATATATCAGGGGAAAAGAAGAATTTGCTGCAATCCATTGTATCAGAGACAATCAGGTAACTCCACAGACTCTCTCTTTTTTTTTTAGATGTTGTTTATGGGCAAAATCCTCTCTATGAGACATATTATCTGAAGACAGTATGAACTCTTTGGATAGAGATAGCATTCTTAAGGCCACCTTCAGTAGGGCCTTGCCCACACCGCTATATTTTGCTGTAAAACTCAAAGTCTAAAAGTGAGGCAATGCTGAAACCATCCACCCTACTCTATGTCAACTGCAAAGTCAAGGTCAGTGCTGTTGCCATATAATGCAATTATGCAGAACAGTATCGTAGCAGAGTAACATTATTAATTGGGGAAAAGCCCGTGGTGGCTGATCAATAACCAGAGGTAAACACCAGCCAGACACTTTCCCCAGCCCACAGAAAATGTAATACTAGCAACTGTCATGAGAAATTTTTAGGTCAAACTATTTGAAAAGCTGAAGAAATAGAAAAATATACATATACTTTTTTCCACCTTCACTTTACCTGAAAAAAAAAAAAGGATGTAATTTATCCTCAATTAGCACACAGTATTGAGATATCTGTAGGTAGCTCAGTAGCAGAAGAGTAACGGTCACATTTGAAGCAGTTATTACACGTACTCACTGTATTTAAGACATTGTTTAACTTGCAGTTATTATTACCTGTCCAGCCTTCCTGAATTCTAATGGATAAAGGGCAATCCCACAGTACAACTCAGGAATAAAGCCACACTATCCAAGCCTATAATTCAATTTAGGGCCAATTTTTCAAAAGTGTGTAAGTGGTTAAAGTGCCTCATCTCTTACTCAATTCAAAACACAGGCATCAGCTATTGCAGGGGATAAAATTGAGAACAAAACACCATCAATTCGCTTTAAGTCACTTTAAGAACAATGGTAAAAACATTAAAACTAGCTTCTCTATGATAAGCAGTCTGTGCTATCGTACCTGCATAGTAAAACCATTTTCCACATCCTAACTTGGCCACCTACTAGGAGGTATATAGGCAAGAACATAAGACATTCATTTCCCAACCTTTTTTATGCTCGCATTGGTATTATTATACGGACTCAAGAAATCTTTTCAGTTTACAATGCATTTTTTTCTCAGGAAAAAGACTTAATTTGTAATTCTGAAGAAAGTACAAAGGTAAAATTTGCCACATCGTTATTGTGCTGAATTGCCTCGGTTAGAATGCAAATGTTGCCTCCCAGCTTCAGGTACTACAACTTCCTTTGTCGCTGTTCGCTGGTGCAGTTACACTTCTTGCACTTGAGCAAAGAAATCCCAAGTAAAAGCAAGTTCTAAGCAGTAAAGAAAGCTCCATGGTGTCCCCTCATCCCATTTTCTAGTATGGAATAGTTCACACAACATTTATGAAAAGTTCTGGCTTCATTCAGAAGTCCATTATTTAACAAGCACAACCTGAGGACCAAGTATTTGCCATTCCTGCCATTTGGAAATTCAAACCGCTAAAAGAACTAATGGTTGGAACTCTAACAGTTTAGAATATACTCACCCTGGATTATAAAGCATAACTGCTGACAGGTTCTCACAAGATTTTGAAAGATCTGTCATAGACAAGCTGAAGGAAGACAGTAGTCCACTCTAACAACAGACCATAAAATAAATGTATTAGACAAATGCTGATGTATGCCAATGTGCTCACAAACTCTTGCTTTGTTTTGCTTAATGAAATACTAATTAAAGTATGTGAAACAAATTTTAAAGAAGTATTCTACATCAATCAAGGCAATTAGCATGAAAACCATGAAAGTTTAATTTTAAACACTGATTAAATTTAAATTAAACACCAATTGAATCTCACCTTTCTTTTCTCCCTTAGCTTAGCAGCTTCTTTGGGATGGTTAAAGCGAAACATATTGGTTCTTCCAAGTAATATAACAGCACCTGATAAGAAAAACACACAGCATTCACTGACAACGTTCTGTACCTGAAAAAGCCATGTAATTTTTCAGACACGCAATAGGTAAGCAAAGACTTCCATTAAGCAACAATAGAAAGAAAATGCATTTTGACAATTCAAGTGTACAACGACACACGGTCATAGCTACGTTAACTGCTGTATACAGTTTATTCCTTCCTCAACCAAGTAAAACACACACGTTCACGCACACAAAGATCAATCGTGAAGTTCAGTTAAATAATAAATGTAGGTAGTGGAAGCATCTGCCCCAATTTGATCTATACACTCCTTAACAGAGCTACTTTGGAAGCCACCAGTAGGTACCAGATACAATGGAAATGTCCATAAATGTTCAATGACCAAATTCGGCCATCTGCTACTGATTGCGGTCAGGTTTGAATCCACCCACACTGAAAGCTCCAGATCTCCCTAATTTGTACTCTTGCTTACCTTTTTCTTCCCTATGCGGAACAATAGTTCAGTTTATTGTCACTCAGAATGGGAATATTAGAATTTTATACCCAGTAGTTATTTTTTTGTAGGGAAGAACCTTGAATAATTCATATTGCTGAATGCACATCCATTATTGTATTTAATCAGTTAAGGTACAGGTCACAAATCATGAGATCCTGAAAAATCCTTATCAGATTATAAAGAGAATGGCACCAAGATTAATACTTTCTTACTAAGAAGTATATTGTGAGTGGTATAGCATGACTGTCATAACATGGAAGTCTTCCAAGTTAACCACTACAGAATTACACATTTATCTGTTGGTTGGTATGCGTTTTTTAGAAAAAAGGACTCTGTTACACGCACAGTATGAAAAAAACTGCAAAGACTGTTCACTAAACCCAAGTTCTTAACATCTGAGAATGAAATTCTGTCCTTAATATGGAATGCTCCCTTTAAAATTATCTTAATTAGGAATATCAACCCAAATAAGATCATTCAGTCTTGGTAAATACATGGGGAAAAGTACTATAGTCACATCATCACTTATTGCTGTCTATAGAGCACATCAGTTTTGGACCGTATTAAAAGTTCATCTCTAATCTTAAAAATAATTATTTTTCATAAATCTGCATGTAGGTTTGTATTGCCAAGTCATTTTGATACCACCACTAATTTATATGATGAACTTTTCCTTTGAGAAGAGTGCCTGGTATACTGCTATGGAAGCATATTGAAAGGGATCCCTCAAAGTCATGACTGCTGTAGTGAGAGGGCTAAAACTGGTTTCAGTCTTCCACTACTTCAGATGCTCACAGTTACCCCAAACGTTTATCTGTGCCACTCCTGCTGACTGCCTGGAAGGGGATTTTGTGACAGTGAGGATTTCTACAAAATTCCTTCCATTACTTGCAAATAAAACTAAACAACATTTGCAAATGTTTTTGACCTTTTACTAGGTGGAAGCAACTTAAATGAATTCATAAACATTTCAGTACAGTCACAGATCTGTGTTCCTGACTTCATGAATTTAAAAGAAAACAAGAAGTCTTAAAAGCAAGCACATGACAGTCAAACCCAGATGACAGATCATAAGAACAACTCCAAGGTTTCTCTTTTAGTACTTTCCTGAATCCTATGACCATTTTTGCATTAAGGAAAATCTCTACCATCTTAATTCCCACTTGGCAGACCTTATATAAGCATCAGAATCAAAGCCTCTTTAGGAAAAAAAACGTGCAATCAAACATTTCCTAAGCACCAGGTTCAACTGTCCGCTGTTGTACAATGCAGCTTTCCATCAGAACGGAAGTGTGCAAAGTTCAGCATAAATGTCATCGTGAAAACATAACTAGATTTGCTTTCCATTTATTTACTGTAAGCAACAATTCTCATTCTCCTTGCACGTTAAATGGCAAAGAAAAAAATGTTTGCCAAATACACTGATAGCACTAAGAGCAACAATGAAAAGTAAGCACAAAAGTCTCATTTGTGGAGCTCTCATCTCATCTCACGCTCTCCTGTGAGGACAGACTGAGAGAGTTGGGCTTGTTCCGTCTGGAGAAGAGAAATCTCTGGGGAGACCTTATTGTGGTCTTCCAGTATCTGAAGGGGGCTACAGGAAAGCTGGGGAGGGACTTTTTAGGCTGTTGGGCAGCAACAGGACTGGAGAGAATGGATTAAAACTAGAGGTGGGTGGATTCAGGTCACACATTAGGAAGAAGTTCTTCACCATGAGGGTGGGGAGACACTGGAACAGGTTGCCCAGAGTGGTGGGGGAAGACCCAACCTTGGAAGTTTTTAAAACGAGGCTGGATGGGGCTCTGAGCGACCTGCTCTAGTGGGAGGTGTCCCTGCCATTGGCGGGGGGTTGGAACTGGATGGTCTTTAAGGTCCCTTCCAACCCTGACAATTCTATGATTCCATGAATTTAACTGGTTGACTCCAATACAAAAAGGGGGAAAAAAATAACAAAACTCACTAATGAACAACTGAAAAAACACATACAAACATACCTATATTTGTATATATGTAAGACTGCCTGTTGAATGTCATCAAGCATTTCTGACCTACAGAGAGTAATATTTTGGAACTATGCAAACAAGTGTAACTATAATTAAGATCTTACCAACTTCTAAAAGCATTTTTTTTTAAATTATTTTTCAAAGTTTGGGATTTTTTTATTAACTATAAAAAACAAGCAGTGGGATGTTAAGTACAGAAGGGTTGGTAGCTTCACCTAAGAAAATGAAAACCTTGTTTAAGGTGAGCTTTATATTTAAAGGACAAAATCTAATTGTGAATATTAATTCAGTTACCTCTAGAAATCCTACCACACGTTCTTAAGAAAAACAAGATATTATAATGAATTACATTTACACAGAAAGGCCACAGAATTCACAAATGCTGAAATTAATCTGTAGAAGGAAGTGGTAATTAATTACTATGCCTCTATTTTATTTATTTATTTTTAACTCCATGGCAGGCTAAAAATTTCACACATTTTCAAATGAACAGTTATTAATGATCAACGGAAACATTTAAATATATCAGCAATTAATCAGTGTTACCTAGAGCAGATCTTTAAGGTGGTTGGCACTTCATGCTGTGAGACTAAGTAAGATATGTGGATAGTGCACGAGTCATTAGACTGGTTATTTCATCAGATCTGCCCACCAGACTCAGGCTGGTTACACAGTCTACAGGTCAGCTGATGCAGCTGTTTTTCAAAATTTAGTAACTCTAAGCGACCCTTTCCCCTTCTTTTGAGTTACAAATGTCTTCAGACAGAAATCTGAGAGGAAAAAATGTCACATTTCCACTCTTCACAGTGCAAAAATCAAGTTGTTACATATATCTAGAAGAGGAAAACAGCATCCAAATTCCTACTTTTTTCAGAAGAACATCAAACCTTTGCTACCTTTGAAATACAGTAGGATCAAGGTGACTCACTGCAACTCAGTTCTTATTGTTTACAGGGTTATTTGCCATGAATGTCAACGTTTCTATTGCTAACGACTTATTGAAGGGATTTACTCAAACTTAAGACTTGAGCCGCCTTCTTTTCCTCCAGTATTTGTAACAGAAACAAGCACATATGTCTCTCCTTGCACATTAAGAAATACATGCTTTTCAAAATCGGCATTTCCTGTCTGAACCAAAACTCCTGACTTTCCAAAAACAGATTTTTGAAGCACCTGAATTCAGAAAAAAAAAAACAACACAACAAACAAACAAACAAACAAACAAACAAAAAAGAGTAAGGTTTTCCTTGTTCCACACTGCATTCTTCCTTTGTTAGAATAAGCTTACTCTGAAAGCTTCTTTTCAGGAGGGCAAAGTGAGATTGTTTTTCAGCAGCTGAGCTGTGTGATAACCTCACTCCTAAACAGGTCTTCAGCTCATTGCTACATGGGAAGATATTCTGGGTACTCCTGGAAGATAAAGTGTTCCAAACTTCGGCTGCACCACTCACCAGCTGACTTGTTAGCCAGTCCTTTCCAGGCCAGCACAATACACCTTTGTTCCCAGCTGTCCCGGCTGCTTTTTCATTTCTGGATTTTAAGGCTTTATATTAAAATTAAACTTCCTCTATAAGGGTTAGCCTCCCTCTTTTTGTCATTTCACTACAGCTGCACTGAACAGATACTCCAACTGAATCTCTTGCTATGCAAGAGGGTTTGGCAATAGATTATTAAGTACGAGCAGCCTGAAGCCCGGGGAGAAAGGGGGAAAGTGTCTCTGACATTATTTTAGTCCTGTAGAGACCAATATTTTTATTCTTAATATCACAGCAACCTAAGCAATCTGGCATGGAGCTCACTTTAGGAATAAAATTTCAATGCAATCAAATGGTAACTATTAATTCATACTCTAGATTATGAAGTGGCTTAAATTAGTAGAGTTCTCTTTCTTTTCACCACATGGCAATTCTTTGTCAGAACAAAAGCTCTGTGACTCTCCCGATCATTTGTGGCTGCAGATGAAAAGAAACGGCATTAAAATTTATTAAACAATAACCCCTTTATATACACACAGAATTTCTCAGTGCGGTTGCCAGAATGAAATAAAAGATGCTGAAACAAAATTGACATTATGCTGGGTAATACCTTGGTTTAGGTGTGTGGCCTCTGTAATCTGAATACCATTCACAGAGCACTGTGCACCATTCAGGGGTATTAGATTCACAGTACCGTTGAGATTTTCAAAGATGCAATGCTCACTTTCCAAATCAAGGCCATGAAGAACTAAACATAAAGAAGTAACACAGTTAGTCTCCCAACAACTGATAACATTAGCATGCTGATATTAATTTCTTAAAGATACATTGCACTACATCTGCAAGAATAACTTTTCTCTTTTTTCTGAACAGTGTTTTCTTCCTTCCTTTTTTCACCTCCTGCAGGCATTAAACGTTAAACCAGATTTTTCTTTTACTGCAGTGGAAAGAAGTGTGTGGCATTGGTTAGGGGCTTTTTGGACCCGCATGTTTTTTCCTCCTGTGTTTTGGCACCTGATAAGGAAAATCTTCTTTCCTTCTGATAAAAACCAGAAAAGTGAAACACACGTATTTGCAGAGAAAGGGTTTTTTTGACCAGTTTCACTGGGAAATAATGAAAGCTTCTTGACCTTAAAGAAATCATGCTTAAATCTTAAGACAGGCTATAATATGCAGTTATAGACTAGCAGGGATGGCTGAAATAAGGTTCTTATGTTCTATGACATTCAGGGCTTTTATTAATGATACCTCTATTTCTTCTTCAACTGATGTATGATTATCTCTACCTGTACTGTTTAATACCACAAAGCAACACAAGTTCACTAGTTTAATGGAATTTATATAGTTATTTTAATCCAGGCATTTTTTAACCCACAAAAATATATCCAACTAAGTTACCTGACATTCAGTCTCTCACCTGAGAATTACAGGATGCAGTTTATTTAATGAAACTGCCTTCCAGCCATGGGACGTGACAAGGCAGTGCAGGTCTGGCAGTTAGTTGGTTTGATAAGAAATGAACAAGAAAAACAGTAGGAGCAGCCTACCCGCTTTTTACTAACTTCCAGATTTTTCTTCAACTCAAACCTCAAGTCCAAAGACTGCTTTAGGTATAACAGTGTAACAATATCATTATTATACAAAAGGTTAAGAGAATGACTGTGCAGTAATTGTGACAAGTGCTGTATGAAAAAGAATGGTATTTTTACAGATGTTATTTCAAGAGAAGCAAGAAATAAATTAGTAACAAGTATATGAATAAATTTTAAGCCCATAAGCTATTCTAGAAGTCATGCTCTTTGAAGCAAAACCCACGTAATTCAGCTCTCAAATATTCTAAAACTTCTAACACACAAGAACATACAGACAACTGACTGAAAAAGGGGAGAGAGAAAAAGAAAAAGAAAAAAAAAAGGCAGCTTTGTTCACATATTGGGATGTTAAAAGGAGGAAAAACAACTGAAGAAAGAAGGTAAAAAAAGCCAAATTCCATACCAATATCCTGTTCTGTCATAGCATCTTCCCTGCCAACATATGTTTGGCCCTCCTAATTAAGAAAGTAAAAAGCATTGTTTTCAGTTGAAATCTCCCTCCTCTCAAAGGATACAATTTCCTTTTAGAATGCTTTCAGTTCTTATCCAATATTATTAGCTAATTCAAGTTTCAACTGTCCTTCCACCTTTGTAGGTTTGAGACAATTAATCTAGATTCTGAGTTCAAGTCAAGTTTTACAATGAGATGAATGACAAACCAATATACATGGGTACAAATACTAAATACATAAATTAACAGATATTTTACCTGGATCAACTGCAACCTAAGAGCTTTTCTTACTACAGCAGAGAAACACAACGAGCTTTTCTTACTGTAGTGGAGAAATCTAACATACGCTATATTCAGATAGCAAATTAAAACTACTGAAAAAAATAATTGCAAAGCATATATATAGGCTATGAAAACACAGATGTGTATTTACCTTCAAGTGGTACAAGATGATACCAGTACTGAGAAGATCATCATCAATGCCAATTAGATGAGGCAGTTCAGAGTCTAGCACAACACCTATCCCTTCTTTCCTCAGGGCCAACGTTTGTTCCTATAAAGGACAAAAGCCTATTTATTAGGATATGCAAGAAATACCACCCTCCCTTCTCTTTCTAAACCAAGTTTAATGGAAGTTATTCTCTGTAAAAGGCATTTTTTAAATGTTTGGGGTTTGGTTTTTTTTTTCTACATTCTCAGTGCAACTGTTGTTTTTTCCATTGAGCATTCCAAGCTTGCTGTTCAAGAAATCTGTGAAGGTGTTATTTGAAAGAAACCAGACAAACAGCTGAATTATACCCGATAAGGAAGATCAATCAAGAGCGTAACAAAGCAATGTTGTGTAAAAGCAAGCTACGTACCACCTTGCATAATGGTAAGGAGAATTTAAAATCCTCAGAATTCAGTACGGTTAAGGAATAGAAAACTGAAAACTCTTTGGCAATCCTTTAAATAAATGTCAACTTGCACAATAAAAACTCCAAACATCTGGAAACACGATAAGACTAAGCAGTTAAAATATCATCCAATGTAAGGGAAGTAGTGACAACAGTAAATAAATGTAGGAAGTATTTGCAGCATCTAATTTCAATTCTTCAAAATTCCTTTGGGCCACAGTGTACAGCCAGCTATAGGATGAAGGATCGTTCATCAGAACTACAAGTGGGACACTTCAACCTTGGATAAAATATCACACACTGTAGTACCGAGCAGAAAGTCTATGCAATAAAAAAAAAAGTTAACTATAGCTTTGAAGTAAGTTTCAGTATTTATGAAGTTTATTTTTCAAGTGGAAACCAAATCCTATTGGCTTCTAGGCCTGGAATATAATGGCAACAGAGACTGTGAACATGTACACACACCACCTTACAAAATAAATGCCTTTTTTTTTTTTTTAAACCTAAAATGACTCAGACCTTATGAGCCAATGAATACTGACAGCCCAGGAAGGAGAGGCAACATCAGCAAGTATCACTTCTGTGTATTACAAGGTGCACACTTTTCTCTTGGCTCTAGGAAACACAGAAAATAGGTTTCCTGACAGCAGCAGAACTACTTTTCCAAGCCATCACATCATGCCTCCTCCAGAGCCAACCAAGACACCACACACTGTTTGTAAGAAAAGCCAGATAGATTGTTACATGCATTTTCCTCAAGTACAGCAACTTGACAAATGGGAAAGAAGAAAACAGACATAATAATCTCATTTCCCTACACAGTACAAAACATTGTCAATAGTGATACTGCTTTAAAATTCTAAGTATGGCTACATCTGGGCAAGAAAAGATGAGGACACAATGGAGAAGAGATACCACAAAACAAAATCAAGAAATCCCGTTCTGGTCATGGATGAATTAAAAAGATCTCCCCTATTCAGGAAGAAAGAAGAAGGTGTGACTCATGTTGCCCTGCAGCTCTCTGACATTCAAACTGCACACAGCTATTCCTTGATATTATTAAAGTGTCACCTCATAAAACCAAAAAATACAGCTTGAATCTCTGTTCAAGTGAAAAAGTAATTTCAGTCACATATTAAATATTTATTGAGTAGCATCTACTGTTATACATAATTTATAGTGTGCCCATGTGACAAGGTTGAAGACTTAAACCACCGAATTTATACAACTTGCCAGCACCTACGGCCCAGTGGAACTGGTAAAATATCAAGAGCTGACCATTTCCCCCCCCAGCATAAGAAACCATTTGGCAGCATCCCTGACTGAGGAAAAAATAGACATCCCGGGAGGCAAAGAAATTGTCACTGTGTGAGAAAAATACAAATAATTAAGAATAAAGAATAAAATGCTTCTTCATTTTCCAGTCTTTAATATTTAACATGTTTTCACTATATTCAGAAATAAAGCACGTATAATTGTGATCTAAAATTGATGTGTTGCTTATTTATTCAGAACTAAAATTAAAGAACACAAATTAATTGAGTTTCTAAGCCCTTATTTTGTAAATTACTACCATTTACACACAGAATGCATTCTGTTGATGGAAGCATTGTAATAAATGCAGCAGACAGTAGCTGCAAATAAATATTTTTTTTTCTTTAATATTTGCTGTAAATTAGCTTTTACCTTCAGATACAATTTATTAAGAAACCTGACTCTTAATCAGGTATCCAGAGTAACTGTTTAACTTGAAAAATTTCATTCCAGATTCAAAAGCTTCTGCCCTTCTGTGCCCTTTTGCCCCAAACCCAAGTTACAGAAACCTCATCAACAATAGATCTTCATTACTCTGCTCTTCCATAGTGAGAAAAAGAGAAGAAAAAGGCCAGAAAGAAGTAGCCAAATTGTCCCTCTTTTATCCTTGATGACATAAGATTGATGTTTCTAAAGGAGGATGGACCTCTTTTGAAATAAACAAGCTATTATAAGGCAGATAAATGATTAGGTTTGATCTGTGATTTGATTCACTTTCATTTGTGCAACACAATTTTAAGAAGCATAAAATCCACAAGAGCAGAAAAGGTCACTGTCCACATCAAAAAAAATACTAATTCAGAAAAACTACAAAATCTTCAAGGCAGAGTTTAAGAAAGTTGAACATCCCACCTGCGTCTTTGCTGGATTTACCCTCAAATAGAAATTGCACACATTCATTCTTTAGAAAGTGTTTAAAAGCTGCAGAAAATAAAAGTAAGCCAAGTATTATGCACACAGAAGCACTTCAGTTAATATGAATAGCTACTGTGTGAGGAGGAAAAAAAAAAAACCACAAACATTTTCTTCTTTAGGAGCTGCTAGACCAAATGGACTAATTTGAAGAGTAGGAAAAAAATATCAGAAAATAATTCTGTGTCAGTCCACAACTTTCCTGAGTCAGAGTTAAAATAAGGAGATTCTGTTGCATATTTAAATGATTGTCTCTCTGAATTCAGCTCTGACTTGATAGTTGAAAATACCCTAATATAGTCAATTCATTAACACTGCTGTGAGAGATGTAAAAGCTGTTTGGAGAGCAGGATCACCCAGGGCAGGCCACAGCAGAACATATCCAGGCAGGTTTGGAAAGTCTCTAGAGGAGACTCCACAGTCTCTTTGGGCAGCCTGTTCCAGGCTCCGTCACCCTCACAGGAAAGACATTTTTCTTTATATTAAGATGGAAGTTCCTGGGTTCCAATTTGTGATCATCACCTCTTGTCCTGTCATGGGGCACCACTGAAAAGAGCCTGGCCCCTTCTACTTGACACCCACCCTGCAAATATTTGTAACCATTCATAAGATCCCCTCTCAGTCTTCTCTTCTCCAGGCTAAATAGCCCCAGGGCTCTCAGCCTTTCCTCATAGGAGAGATGTTCCAGTCCCTTCATCACCCCTTAATTAAGTTTGCTGTATTAACTGATAGAGCAGCATCCCCAAGCCCATAGCTAAGATATGTTCTGGTAGTTTAAGAAGAAAACCTTTGTGAAAAGTACTTACTTGAGCTGTAGAGTTATTCTTCATTGTACACAACTGCCCCTGATGAAGAACACCTCTAAGATACGTAGGATTTCTTTAAATGCATTTCTTGAAATGCGCCCACAAAAACAGAACCACACAAGTTTACTTTTTTAGCCAACAACATACCAAATTAAATTTAAAAAGAAAATAAGCCCAAAAAAACCATTTTTAACCTTCCTTAACCTATCTACCAGTGTAGTGAAACAGATACTTCTGCTGGCCCAGCCCATATTAATGAATACCCATAATTAGTACTCTTCCCTTTCAATGAACAGAACCTCTTGGAGGAGTTTAATTTGTTACATTTTCCAGTGCAAAACCTCAATTCTTTTATTTAAATATTGAACAGTTAGCTGCTGGCACACAGTCCAGACACTTGCAGTAAAACACAACAATTTACTTAGCCAGCATAATGTTCAGATGTCTACATTTAAATTACGCCAAAAAAAATGTGTATAATATCAAATTAAAGAAATTATGGGTAATACCAAATTAAAGAAATGTTGCAATGGCAAAAGTCTTTGCATTAATATTTAATCAGACTACACTGGAGGAGATTCTAATGCTAACAGGTGTTTTGGGTGCATTTGATTTCATTGAAAATATGCCATTATAGCCCAAGTTCACAAAAGTGTCTGAAGATACTCAGTGGCCTGGCGTTAACATTAAGCTCTCTACAAAATATATAGATGTAAACTGTACACAAGGGAAGTTCTTAATTCTTAATTGGTTTTCCTCCAGTTATGTATTCAGTATGCTTTGCACTCCCTTTTAATCACCGGAAACAATTGTTTCCTATCTACAAGAAAAACAAAATAAATATTACCTACTGCTCAGATTTCAAAGACACATGAAAATGCTTGTTTCCAAGCCCAGCAGATCACAGAATTAGGGAAGCAGTAAAGAAAATAATTCAGCAAGAGTTCTCAATCAAAAAGCAACCCCTTTTTAAACTGAAGGACACTGCAGGCATCAATAATTTACACAGATGCAAGAAATTCACTGGAGAAATGGTGAGAAAAGGGAAATTTACTCGTGGCACAGAGTATCGATTGCCTGTGGTTCCAAAGCTGCAAGAATCGGACGCAGAAAGCACGGTGAGTTTTCTGGGGAAGGATTGCTACTCACTTAACCTGTTTCATATTTCAAACTTACGATGTTGTTGAATAAACCCTACTTCACCTACTCAGGTATTTAACCTGAGCCAGTATAATTTTTCTTTAATGAGTATGTTTGAGATTTGATTCAAACAAGATTTCCTGGTGTCTTAATGTATATTATCAGTAAATATAATTTAGAAATCAATGTTATCAATTCTCTTTCAACTCCTCCTAATTTTGTACTTCAAAAAATTCTTTCAGCAGTGAGTTCCTTAGCTACTATGCATAAAATTCACATAAGAAAACACTTCTCATTCACATATACACCTTTTTTTGATACAATGAACTGGTTTTATCCTATGTTTTGAGGGAGTAAGAATGTTCTTATTACTTTAAACTTGAATTTGTGCTACCAAAAGGACACCTAATGATTCATTATGGAGTTACCTTTCAAAAGATCTGAGTGGGAAACACAGAAACAGCACTTCTGATTGGAGAGATACACCTCCTTTCCTGGCCATCTCCTTAACTTCTCGATTTCATAATTCATAATTCTTGACAATGATTTCATTTTTCTTGACATTTTCAAGAAAATGAGAGGAAAAATTATTTGGGGGCCTGGTTTTGTTCTCTTTCTTTACCTAGTCCTTCCTTTTCCGTCTTATTTTCTACAAGGTCTAGCCCAATGCGTTTGCAGCCACTGTGTTTTCACTTGGATCATATCCCCCTTAACATGTAGCTTTCTGATTTTTTGCATAAACAAACGACAGCGATGCTACCAGAGTTATCTACAACCATAGCTTTATATTTTAACAGCAATGTGCACTGCATGCCTTATTGTGGGGGGGGGTAATAAACTGCATCAGATAGTAAAAGCTTGGGTAGATCCACTCACAATCCTAACAACTAAAGAAGCTTAACTCCAATTTGTCACCTCAAACAATTTTTCAGTTACACTTTGTTAGCTTGTAAATTCTTTCTGCATTTAGCTGCAGGTTGTCATCACATTAGAAAGCCAAACAAGCTAAATTATAGATCAGTGAGGTTTTATAAAAGACGACTCAGAAGTAGCTTAGCTGAATACATTATTGAGCTTCCATCAAACAACTGAAGTACACGAGATAAATTATTCTGCAGTTTTCCATATTAATATATTGCTTTGATACCCTAACTAAATGATCCAATAATCAGGAACTCAGATAAAAAAATATGATATTATTATTGTATGCATCATCTGTGCATTCCCCAGAAGTCAAATTTATCTTTAGAGCTGCAAAATTTTCCAGATATGTCACTGGGATATGTGATGCTTTTACTGTTCCTATAAAAAAAAAACAAACACTTTATGATCATGTTCCTCCCCCCCCCCCCTTTTTCTGTTTAAACAGAGGAATATTTTATCTACTTGGATAAGACAGACGATCCTCCTCTTTCTCAATCCATCCTTCTTATGTAAGCTTTACAAATACTGTTTGCAAATATACTGAATTCATTATTTCATTGTAAAACAATAACTGTCCATCATGAAATTGCCTCGCTAACTTTGGTCTTGGACTTCAACTCGCACACAATCCTGCACGATTCATGCCATTGCTAAAACCTCAAGTCTGAGTCAAAACCCATGAAGCATTTCTACTGCATGTTCTTCTGTGTTTGAGCAAGTACCTGCAAAATGACCTGCAAGTCAAAAGTCTTCATAAGAGCTCTGACAAAAGAAAAGTCAGTTTTGTAAACTCATCTACAGAACAAGATCACAACACTAGTACAAGGCAGCTGTACACCATGGCCCAGTTCCTTCTCTACATTATTTCTTTTCCCTTCTAAATACAAACTTTCTGTTATTTTCCACTCTAAGCTTACTCACATTATTTGGGTGGTGCAGCCCTAATGTTTAGAGAGGCTTTTAATGGATTAAAATTAGCAGGTTTTACAGGGAATACACTGCAAACAGACTTATGTTTC
This sequence comes from Chloroceryle amazona, assembly GCA_027560015.1. Lineage (NCBI taxonomy): Eukaryota > Metazoa > Chordata > Aves > Coraciiformes > Cerylidae > Chloroceryle > Chloroceryle amazona. The sequence goes on from JANHFX010005464.1 coordinate 123,427, forward strand.
TATTTACAGAAATTATCTGAATCATTCTAGATAGAATTCTTCTGAAAGAAAAGTGCTACATAAACAGATGGATGACTACTGAATTATCAACTGCATTGCATGCTAATTATTTATTAAGATGACACAGCCAACTATTGAAGTTGCACTCATTATATTAGACGAGAATGCTAAAAATTCAGTGAAGTTGCCAGTAAGCCCCCCAAACCACAAGAAAGCTTATGTGATTAGTTCTGTAATCCAAGCAAAGTTTCAGAAATTTAACCTCTAGCTGCAACACCAGCAATGTGGTTCCCACCTGAGGAGAAAGCACTGGAAGTCGCCTCCTAGGTTACTAAGTGCAGTGACCAAAGACCATAAAAAATCAATTTATCAATTACACTCAAGCTCTCATCCCTTTTGTAATGTAAATTGTTTTCTAATATCTGGTTTGAACCTACTGATAGTCAGTTCATACTTGTGATTTTGCATTATTATTGATATTGAGTTGAAACATTTCTTTTTCTTCACTCTACTCGTTGATACAGTTGCTGACAACAGCCAGATCCCCTCTCCTTCCCCTGGCTGTATCAGGCCAAACTCCAAGTCTCTCCTTTCACAGGAGCAGCCTCGACATACCCTGGCATTTAATGCATCCTCCCTTGACCTTGATCCCACTTTCTCCATGTATATGCGATTCTGCCAGTGCCACATAAAACACCCCTATTTTCCACTTGCTGCACAGAACATCTGATCCTTCCAAGATTCATTTGTCTGGCATGCAGGCATGTTATCTCATGACAGTAAAGTCTCAGGCCATCCTCCTCCCCTTCCATTACTCCCAATGCTTTTGCACTGCAAACTGTTTACAATCAATCACCCTTCCATGCTTGTAACCTTTAGCATCATCCCAACCTCTCTGAGATGCTCTGCTAGACAAATTGCATCTCCCAGCTTTAATATCAGCAAACTTCTCCAGTAAACACACCTAAAGAAACCACTAAACATGATAAAGCCCAAAAATGAGCTCCAACACCACCTCCCAGAAAAACCCACTACTATCAACTTCCCTCCCCTCCCAGTATCACCAATTCCATCACATTCTCTGTACAATCATTTTCCTTCTATGCAAATTGTCATCGCCATGGTACGTAAATAAGAAGATAGTTCCCAGGGTCAAATGCCTCACCAACATCCAGAGATGAGAACTGGTCCTACAGCTGTTTCTAGCAGGGATCACTGGTGGACAGAACCAGACCCTGCACATGTTGAGCTGATAAATCAGGAGCAGCTAGCTCTAGAAATGACCACAGACTACAGACAACATTATTAACATTCATTAAATAGGAAATGGCTATTTACAGACCAACAGATTTAAAGGGAAGAAGGTAGCTATGATAGGTCCAATTTTTGCAAGACAGATAGTAGAAATACACCATTTTTAAAAATCTTCACAAAAGAAGCGTTCCTTAAAATTAAAGTCTCCTCACTAGTCCAAAACATAAGCCGTTCAGGAGGCAATATTAATGAAGGCTTTGAGTCGCTCCACAATTTACTTCAGGATAATGAAGGCAAATCAGAGCAGCAGTTCTGAATTTGACATTTGCATTTAGCTTTAAGTGTTTAGTTCCACTAGGCAGTATTAAAACAGACTATTTTTCTTTCATTTCATTTGGAGAACAGAGTTTATAATAACTTCTCTAGTAATTGACAAATTTATAATCACCTTACATTTTCCCCTAGGAAAAAAGTGTGTTAGGATTTACTAGGTCACTGACAGTAAATATGAGTTGTCACTTACGTGAAGTTTTTAATGTAAATTAAAGGTCTATTAAAAGGTCAGAAATTGCAAAAAATATATTCCCTTTGATCTCAAGGCAAACGTCTGAGGAAGCTACAAAAAGACAGAATAAAATGCCCTTTAAAAACTATCAGTTTGATTTTGTGTACTCAAAATATAAAATAATTGGTGCCTTACATTGGCACAAATGGTATTAGTGACTGGTTGTAAGCATCGTTAAGAGACTTAGGATTCTTGATACCCGTCTTCTGTAAAGCTGGTAAACTCAGTCGGGGAAAATAAACTTTTCTTGGCAACTATACGCATCTTCCCTCCATTCAAACTCCAGTGAAATAAACCCTGTCTAAAACCAAACTCAAAATACATCATTAACAGTTATGTATATACAGTTGTTATATGTATTTAAATGTACATACATATACATGACTTCTCCTGAAAGTCAGGAGAAGAGACACGGGAAGCGCCCATGCCCTTTAATTAAATTTAACGAAGCTACAGTTTATTTCCCAATTCTTAACAATGACATAAAAACAAACAAATCGTTGTAATTTGCAGTAGCCCAATGTAGTGATTTCACTGCTTTAAAGAACAGCATAAGGGGACACCAAATGCTTGAATGGTAATTGTAATAGAAGGACCTCAATTTTCCTCATTAGGAACAATAATTAATCACATGTATAAATGCCAAACAAGATCAAAACATCCATTTGTTTTGTTTTGGTTGGTTGTTTGTTGTTTTTTTTTACAAGAGTAGGTCAAACAAAGGTGATAAAACACACAAAGTAAGAGAGGGAAAGCAAGATGACAAGAGTGTAATTCCCAAAATATAGTCAAAAGAAACAGGTCCTATTTGTATCAAAGGGAAACAATCTTTAAAAATTGATTAAATAAAAATTGATTAAATAAAAATAACCAATATTGAGAAATGGATAATCTATCATCAGCCTCTAACACCAAAGCCAAAAGAAATATCATATCTAATAAAAACAACAAAACCCAAAACACACCAAACCAAACCTCACCTTAAATCATAATTCATAGCCAAGATAGACATTCCAAATATTGACTGATAGGTAAAGCTCCCATCATATTTTTTTCTAATTTCAACATAAATTGAACAGGAACAACAAAAATGCAAACAGAATCAGGAGGGAGGAATCCCTTGCACTACAAGTAGTCTAGGCTACAGTGTATTATAGCATTCTTGGCAGTTCTGGAGCAATTTTTACATTTAGGGCCTACTTTGCCAATGAGAAGAAATGCTTCCTTTAAAGATACAAACCCACTGTATTCTTAGGGAGAAAATACAAAGCCATCTACCCAAACCCTCAAGAAGCTATCTTTGTACTTTTCTGCCTGATCTGAACCCTAACTTGGAGGACTATCATCTTTTTTTGGCATTCTCAGAGGACTATTTTTTACCAGCTAAGACAAAACAAGAAAAAAGAGTAATGTTCATGCCTTTGAGGCAGCCAAGAATCTAAAAGTTCAACATTTTCAAAAGTTAAATAAGACCTCAAAATGGGTATCATTTTAACTTATTTCAATAAAAAGCAGACAATGTATTTGAAATTTTCATTTAAATGCTGCATTAACTGTCAGGAGCACATTAAAAATATCTTTTAAAAATGTTGTCAACCTGACTATGTGACAAAGTCAGGTTGAATTTAACACGTACAATGCCCAATGCCTTTTCTTAATGAAAAACAGTTGACAGGTGGATTAAGACCAAAATAAAATCACTGGTAAACAAAAGCTTATGACCTCTGAACACTACTTGTTAAGTCCAGGACAAACTTTGACCTTGCTTTACCAAAAGTAATCTATGGCATCAAACATTAAAATATTTTTCAAATAGAGAAAATTTTTTTAATTTTCCATCTAAAGCAACTTATACTTGGACAAAACTACAGGTATTTAAACATAAAGCCAAATATAACCAAATTCTCTCCCAGGCATATTTCAATTAAGTGTCTTAATGAGGGTCTTAAATTCAGCTAATCAATTCATGTCTTGAGAGACTGGCAACTTTAAAGGAAAACAGCCAAATGAAAATTCCTCAGGAAGAAACCCCCTCGGATTTCCCTGGGCTAGGGATACAATAAGATACAATTTCCCTGGGCTGGAGGAATCTTTAACCTTAAAATCCTCCTTTACTTTTCTGCTATACTCCCTGTATATGACCTTAACTTTGAAACCAAACAAGGCACATCAGACCACAGCCTCCTTCCCTCCATATCTCAGAACTCTATGTTGAATTTTGCAACCATTGACTGAAACCAGAGAAAGAAATCATAAGAGACCATGATGTGAACACGTAATTAAAGACTGTAAATAGAGGTAAATGATAGGGGGGATTACTATAATTCAGCTGGGCATTTTAAACATCTACATCTCAGGTGCCCGAAAGTGGGACTTTATGTTTTTGCCACATTATCAGTTGCATTTCTCAATAGAGAAAGCTTTCCCTCCAAGCATTAAGTAAGTTAGAATATGTAACCAAAACCACAAATGGATCTGTCCTTTCCTACAGGGGAAACAACCGAAATGAACACCATAAAAATGAAGGTATATATGAAGCTGTAACACAGATAATTCCTAGCTATGTGACAATCACTCCCTGAGATTTATTGCTTTCCTCAAAATCCACACTGTCCCTGCAGCATGTAATCAGTAAATACATGAATATTGCAGAGCAACTGCCATATCAGTATTCCAAACTCTAGTTTTCTTAGGGTTCCCATTAAAAAGCTGTCACCACAGAAGATGCAGAAGCACAAATGACAAGTGGATCCTGCTGAAAAAATAAAGAAACAACCAACCAACCAAAAAATAAATAAGGACACGTCATTCCTTCATGCAAAACATGACCCACCATTAGGTATCTGGATATTTTTAAAAGCTTCTCAACAGCTTATCTTGATCCTTATAGCAATCAAGCTTCCCATGATGACTAGGGTATGGGATTTTGAATTGTCTCCCTTGACCAGAAATTCTTCTTCAAAACAAACATCCCCACATTCAACTGAAAAAACAGGAGAAGGGGAGAGAATAGTTCATTGGGTTTTGTGCAGATTGAAATATGGTATTTTCTTGACCTACCGTCACCTTGTGAAACCCTCATACTGACCATGCTACCATCCAATCAAAATTATAAGCCTGACATTGTGGCTTGATGAAGGAGGATGGTAAGAAGCTTCTAAGGGCAGACAAAAAAAAAAACAAAAAAAAAAAAAAAAAAAAAAAAAAAAAAAAAAAAAAAAAAAAAAAAAAAAAAAAAAAACAACCAAAAAAAAACAAACAAACAAAAAAACAAACAAACAACAAAAAAAAAAACCAAAAAAAAAACACAAACAAAACAAAACAAAACAAAAAAACAAAACACACAAAACAAAAAAAAAACCCACAACAATTTAACTCCTTACAGCATCAAGCTGCTTCTTCACATAATTAAAGTCTGGGCACCTTTAAACCACTACAAAATATAAGAAGTTGAAACACTGTTCGTTATGTTTTGAAACATAACATAAGGAAACAAAGCTGGAGATAGGTTGTGTGAACACAGCCACAAAATGAGAACAGGAGGAAAAATGAAACACGGTTGAAAACAAAAATAAACTTCTAACCTATGATAAGCAAAGATCTGGAGAAGTGCTCATACAGGAGGACATTTTTTAAACAGAAATGTGTCATACAGAAAATCCAAGAATATAATGAAACATTCAGAACAAATCCTTCAGTATCATCTGTCCAGATGCTGCAAATCAGACCTTTAAAGAAATGAAATGTAAATATTTAACAAAAAGTTCTACAGAGGTGACATCTTGAAGATGAGTAAGTCTTTTACTGATCTCTTGTGGATTAGTTGCCCTTCATTACGTCTTCTGGATTTACCTAAGGGTAAAAACTACAGATGCAGAAACAGTGCTACTCATGGATGAACTATTATTAGGTCAGAAGCTGCCCGAAATTGCAAATTGTTTGGTGAAAAGGCCCCAGAAAAACAATGAAGTTTCTTTCACACAAAAGGAAGCTGTGCTAGGGAAAAGAAACAATTAAACTACGCTATAGCATTCTGTTCAAACCCTGTGTTTTTAAGGTATTCATACAGCCAAATCAAATGGAAACAAAAGGGAATCAGACACCTAAAATACCTTCAAGCACTAGCTGATATTTCAGTACCTAAATGAGGGATAACCTGAAACACCAGCACATAGCCCTCCAACAAATAAAAATGAACCTGCATTCTCTTTTAACATGACTCTATTGGATGAGTCAATCACTGCTGACAAGATTCTTTTATTTCCTTCTGGGAAGACTGGAGTGGAAGAGGATATTAGGTTACATTAGATGGTCAGGGCTCAGTATTCTTTATACTATATGTCTCAATAACATCCGTATATTCAAAGGGGAAAATATATAAGCATACCAGAAAAGAAAAAATATTCTGTATAATAAAAGAATCTTGCTACTGACCAATGGAAACACAACAGCACCAGAAAAATTATTTGGAAACAAACCAGATACGTTCAGAGATTTTTGCATTTGTGCTGATGGGTTACACTATCTAGACTAGACACTGAAGAGATGGAACAGACTAGATCCTTACTTTTGAATGCTGCATTGCCTCCTGGAAGACAGGCAGACATTTCATCAACAGTATTCCAGACAACTAGCACATAGTGATCCTGCCAGTATTAGGAAATACTGGAAATCTATGCCAGGAAACATTAGAAATGCCAGCATTAGCAAGGTTATTGATATGATGGTTTAAAAGGTAAAAGATTTCTCAGAGCATATTACTCAGAGAAGAACACAAATTTCCACTGAAAAGCATTGACGGAGGAACAAGAGGTAGAAGGGAAGGGGAAAAAATGATTTCAAAAGACTGTGAAATCTGGTTTGGGCTTACTAGTAATAATTTCTTAAAAGAAGACGGGAGAAGTAGAATGAAGGATTTAGGTTTTTATATTTTGGATGTGAACTGATTACATGGACACCATTCTTGCTCTGCAGGCTGGCTCCCTTACAAAATACTTATCACAAAGAGATTAGCCAAGACAAAACACTGAGCAGCAGCTGAAAGAAATTCGATTGTGTTTAATTGTGATTGACAAGACAATTCCAGAGATTTTAAAAAAATAATTAAAAAATCTGTTCCAAGAAAACAGCTTTGAGATATTTGAGTGTCCCATTAAAGTGACAGCCTACACATTAAGTAGGAAAAACTGTTTTGTTCTGTATTATATCAGTGAAGCTGCTTCTCTTCTTAGTGGGTGTCTTTTAAACAAGCCTTTTTTTGCATTTTCTAAAGCTGCATATAAAATATCAAATTTCTGTGCTATTTCTAGTTCTAAGCTATGTTCAGCTTGACACAGGTCTGGTTTTTGGAGTAACAAAATAAATTTTTAATCATCAACCACAAAAGTAGTAGGTGGTATTTGGGAGATGAGGCGAAGACAGGAGGAAATAAGGAACACACCAGCTGTGAGGAAGTGTATGCTTTATATTCTGTGGATCTCTCAAAACAACATGTTGTATTATCCTAGGACTTCAATAAAATGTTTTTGAAATTAAAACTATGCTCTTTATTATAATAAATTAATTATTTTCATAATATTCAATTATGAAAGGGAATATTGATTCTCATGTATATATATGTTAGAGAAGACACCAATTCCTGCTCTGTCGTCTTCTAGCCAATAGGCAAAAAAAAAACCCCTCCCGCTGCCTGCCAGAGTCAGTTTTGGTACAATTAAAACATAAACTTTAGTACAGTTAAGACACTTTAGTCTTCCAAGAGGAAGAAACTTCTACTATTCAAAGTCACAAAGAAAACCACAACTGAGAAGAAAAGTTCCTAATCAGCTTTTTCCCTGTCTCCTACAGCATTAGACCACATCACCCTCATCAATCAAGAAAAGCCATTAAAGAGTCTGCAACAACCAAGATCAGAAAAGTGTAGTTTTGTTGTGAACAGCTTACTGTGAAAGTGCAGGTGCTCCAGCAGCAGACCACACAGGCATCGATAGCTCTCTGAAATGGACGTCAATTAATAAGGCAGATGCACGATGCAGAACTGCTTAAATGAGCAACTGCCAAGACAGTGAAGGTAAAATGATGGAAAACTAATAATGCTATTCCTTTAAAGAATATGGGAATTACAGGCGCAGTTCATAGGCTCATAAGGGTCAGCTCACCTTCTCCAGTTTTCATTCTTTCTCTCTTTTTTCCCCCCTCAGAACTGATCGCCACGTGCTCACTGGTGACATGCAGCTATTAATACACAGAAACCCTATTATTGTAGTGGCACCACAAAGCACTGCTCTACTTAATGTGCTACAAGGATTCCCATCAGAAGCCTTGGCAGATTGAAAGCAATTTCTCACGAAATCTGGCCTTCCCTCCCAGAATTACAAGGACAAATTTAACAAGTTGAAATGCCTGCTCCTTGACACTCCAGACCTCATACAGACAGACCTACTACTGACATCTAAGAAAAAATTCTCTGAAGAGAGCTGCAGGATTTGGCTAATTTTAAGTAGAGGTGCCTGTTTGCCTGCTCAAGCTTCCTGGACACCAGCCTGTAAAATCCTGTTTTCCAGTGGTTTACAAAATTTAAACCCTTAAAGCTGCCATTTTCCATGCTGGAGCACCTGATGCAGGCTGGTTTTCTGCCCTCACTACCTTGGGTTTAAGGGAAACTATTTTTCTATTAGAAAAAAATGAGGCGTACATAGCATTTTGTTATGTCTCAAGCAGAACAAGCTTCACCTCTTCCCAGCTTACTATGTGTGACCACACTGAGCATACATTAGTCTCAAAGGAAAAATAAGTCTGCATATTGCAATGGTGACATTTAGGGCAGAGAACAAGACTTTTCTTGCCATTTGTGATATTTCCTAGCAGGAGGTACTATACCTACCAGCTAAGAGACAGTAACTCTGCCCTGGGTATTCTTCATGACAATATCTAAAAGAGGGAAAGGGCCTGGTTGGAAGAGAAAGAAATAGTCTTTCTTAATTCATCCTCTTTTCCCATATGCATTCCAGTACACACTTTGATTACATGTACATGTATTTTCTACAGGATATGTGAGTAATTCATTCCATAGACTGTACTCTGGGAAGAGAGTGCAGTGAACTAGACTATTATCTACGGGACTCCTACCTCATTTGCTGCTAAAGCTGGAGGATGAGTGAGTCATGAAATTATAGAGAAAAAAAAAAAACAAGCAAAGACCAACCTAGTCTCATAGCTAATACATTTTTTGTGTTTTTCTTGGGGGATGGGAGCATTAAGAAGTGTTTAGCTTATCTTGTTTTGTTTATTATTTACTTAGAGCTTAACCTCTACTTCTATAAAGATGAATCTAAAGTAATAGATTACTTAAAATCTCTTAGTCCCTTCCTCAGGGCCAACATGTATCCCTTTCAACTGAAAGGGATTGAAGATAGGAGTAGGACTATGCATACTAGTAAGCAACAACTAGTGAGGAGAAAAAAAAAAAACAAAACAAACCAGGCTTCAGGACTAGCAACACAATAGCAAAGTCTTTCCGGAGGCAGACTCATAGGCTCACCTGCCAGCGTGTTCTGTCCCTCACAACCCAGCTAATGAGGTAAAGAGTGAATGAACCTGAAGAGACACATGGCAGTCAGAAGGTGCAACCACCTTTTTGTTTGTTCAGGAATACAGCCCAACTGCAAGAGCAGCAGATTTGTGCTGCCATCTGTGTTTAAAGACATCAGTTCACGGATTTCATTAAAAATATCACCTCTGTAGTTGGGAAGAACAAAGAACAAGCACATCACTCCAGTAGGACTTTTACCATCCTATGACTATGAATCAAGGCTATAGGCTGCTGTCAATTAAGACGCTAAGTCAGGTGCACAGCAAAGGTGTACTCAAAGCTATCAGAATCACTCAGTAATAGACTCCTAAATATACTGCTACAAACACCAGCATAATAAAATGGTTCTAGTATTTCATATCCAGTACGCACTGCCATTAGAAACAGTTCCTTTGTGAGGAACCCAAGATAAATTTGTTTTTCATCTCAAACATTGCTGTTTGATTTCTTCTTTATCCTCCCATAACCAAGTCCAATGAGAAATTTACATTCTGTCTTTTCGCCTTCTCACTCCTACTTTGCAGATCCTTTAGAAGAAACAGCTTCCAGGGTGTATTGCTTCTTTTTTCTACAGGCTGAATCAAGAGCCTCCACTGCTTTCAATTTAGGTCCCCTTCCTGCCACAAGAAAATTAATAGAAAAGCAGATCAAATGCCCAGGAGGAATTGTTGAACAAGTGGCATCTGAGCTGTAGAAAGGATTTCAAAAGAAATTCACTCTGTCTGACTCCCTCTCATTTGAAAACAGCCTACAAACCCTAGGGATGGATTAAAGCTAAGCATGGCCTGGATATGCTACAAATGTAGGGCCCCAGCTGTAAGAAGGATGGTGGTGAAATACTTAGGAGTATGGTTATTCCTAGAAACCAAAGGGCCTCTTTTGGAATGCACAGACTGAATCAACCAAGCTATTCAACCCTGCCTTAATCCACGGCTGTTGAACTCAGAAACGGCAGCTCTCAATCCTGCTTCTCTGATGGTCCAGGTGGTTTCAAGTGGGAAAAACAGTTTAAAACTGAAATAAAACCCAACCAGTAGCATTAGGCACCTCTCAATTACAACTTTCTCGCAGAAACTGAAAATTACAAGCAGTTGGTCCACCACAGAGGCATCACAAGCAGCTAAAGAGGCTCCAAGAGAGGGAGGTTTCTTTACGAGATGAAGACAGGTGGCAGGCAGACTTTAAATCAGACAACAACTATTTCTTTTGAAATCTTCTTTTGATCATTGTATTCAGCGAGCCCCAGGTGGCTGGGACCCTTTCAATAGTATTTCTATTAGGAAAAGAGCTAGATCAGTAGCACCAGTTCCCAATTTAGTATTTTTTTCTTCCTCTGACAACAGCAAGCCAAGGCTGAGAGTGGACAAAGCACTGAAGAGAATCATTGCTGAGCAAAGAGCAATGAGCTACTCTGCTGAAGGAAAAGCAATGTGTATCTCAGGACAATCATATAACCCGTGAAAAAGTTTGTTTGTTTGCTTTTATAGACTATTCTCTCTCCTGTCTTTTCTTTCTTCTCAGTTTGCTTGGACTTAGGCATACCTACCAGACTGAAGCAAGGGAGATGAACAGATGAATTAACAATCAACATGTAATAATGGCATCCGTTCAGTAATACAGTATGAAAAAACAATGTCTATTCAAGGTAAAACAAATCAAGTTTGCTTGTTCTCTCTTGAAACTCAAATTCCAAAGCAGAAATCTGTGTGCTGGACAATAGCATAAAGATCCTGGAATGAAAATACATTAATTTGATCTTAATGATCAAAACCAAGCAAACAAAACCACAAAAACCAAAGCAAAACACCAAAATAAAACACCAAAACAAACCCAAAAACCAACCACAAAAAAAAGGGGTCAGGGAAAATATCTTATGTTTTCAAGTCCCCAATTCTGAATCAACCCCCAAAGAACAGAAAGTCCATCTGTAGCAGCTTTGGAGAAGGGAAGCTACGTGTCATTTTGTAATGACAATTTATCCCAACTTTTAATTTTCTAACCAGAACACATGACTTTATAGACTACAACCACTGCCAGCAACTGCTACACTTGGGAAATAAATAATGCACAAGGCCAGGTACCAGAAAGCAGCAAACCCTAATAAAAGGGAGCTAAACTAGATATTACTTGTCATTGCTCAGGAGGCAGGAGTTGTGGGTAAATACTGTACAAGGATTAAGAACAGTAAATATTTCCTTGTTTTCAGACAACTTTCTCAAAAAAAAAAGATGGGGGAAAAAAGAAGATCAACTTATTACAATTTCTTGTACCAAAATTCAATTATAAACCTACAGAAGTGATTAATGAAGAGAAAAATGTTACAAGAAACAGTTATAAATAGAAGGTGCATATCATTGCCACTGGCTTTTCAACTGCAAGATGTATGAAAATAGAAAACAAATAGAAAAGAGGCCTGGTGAAAGATCTGTATGTCTAAAAGCCTATTTCCTTTCTCAACTACATTATTTGGTCAAATAAAAGATACTACCTCTCCCAGAAACTGTTCTTTTATATCCCTAAAATACCAAAGCTACAAGAAAGTTAAAAAAAGTATGTTTTAAAGGCTTTATCTAAAGTAATTTGTCAAATGGTCTAGATAGACAGTTATTTGAAAAAGAGAGTTGAAAAATGTACTGAAAAATAATGGCAATAATTTTGAACGTACATAATCACTCCACAATGCATCCACTTGTGAATTCTTGCTCACAAGCGTTTGTGTCAAAACAGTTACTCGGGTTCCTCAAGATTTGCTTCTAAACCAAACATTTTGGCATTTTCATAAATTCGTTTTAGTAGATCTGAACTGCAATGAAAGTCAAGATATTGCAAATCACTTTGCCTTAAAATATCAGAGTTAAATCTGAATTAAACATGCAGAAGAAACAGATATTCGTATCTGCAGTGACATCTAGTGCAAGAAACTAAAACCACACTTAAACAGGCTTCTAGAGAAAGAGAAGCTATTAGCATCTATCGTGTGACTCCTGACTGAGAAAAACAAGAATAATTAACATCAGTCCTTTTAAAACCTTCTTAGTATCTTGTATTCTGCATAGTATTAAGAAGCCAGCTGAGGGGAATCCTATTAAGCATAATATGTTAATAAGAGACTTTAATACAAATGGGCATTTTTCCTTTCCATACAAAGTCGATTTGATAGATGTACATATATTACATAATTGTTGGAGGGCAAACAATTGTTGAGAAAGCAAACATCCCTAGGAACAGAGCTGCTATTCTATTTATTCTCGCAACTTTTCTAAAATCAAGCAAATTCGGCAGTAACACCTGACTTAAATTCTCTCTCCATAGATACGCAATCCTATTTTCATTTTGCAATGATTTTTTCAATCTTTTTCTGAAGTTCAAGTGGGAGATATAGTTTGTAGAAAAGAAACAAAAACTGGAAGCATGGAATGAGTGTCATCGTGGATGACAAATAGTAGTCACAAAATGACAAAATTTGTTCAAATAAAAGTACAGATTTAAATCTCCCATTAGAAGTACAGACTTATGCTTCAAACACAGCCAACAGACATTCTAACCAAAATGCAACACCAATATGTCTAACTAGCAACAACTTTACATAAATGATTCACTTACTGAAATGTGGAAAAAAACCCTTAGAAACAAGTTGTTATTCCTGCCAAATATACAAATAAACACATATGCCAAAGCTGAAAATGAACAATTTAAATAAAGTATCATGCATACATCATTTTGTATCTAAATGCACACCATTCCTGTAACTCCCTTTCTTCATTCCATCTGCAAATAAAACCATTTTAGAACCTGTGTTCCAAAGGCACAGGTCCAGAAGTCTTAAAAAGTCACATGTACTTTTTAAGGGCAGGGTTAAAGCCTAGATTGGAGTCTTTTGCAAAAACTTCATAATATGAAATTTTCCAATACTCAATTATTGGGTTGATACAAATAATTACAAATATCAAGATGTATTTATTGTTCATCAGACAATTTTATCTAAGTTTATAGATCTCTAAATTAAAAAAATAACCAAAAACTACCCACAAAACACACCAAAACCATAACCGCCAAAAAAAAAAAAACCAACCCAAAATAACCACCGAGCCATTCATTAATGATCTAGGACAGGTACCTTATGTTTTAGACTGTTAGATTCCTAGTGGTCTAGCAATTTTACTATACAACAGGCACAAAACCCACAAATACTGGGTTTTGGGCAAGAAGTCCACATCATGGTTAATGAACTATGATTATTACTACTGATGGAATAAGTACTTTTAAAAGAAGTTCTACAGTTTGTTCTCCAAAAGCCCAACAGCTTGCACAACTTCTCTACCCTAGAGCCACCAAAAAGTGGATTTAGGAGACACAAGAAATTTTATGTGAAAAAAGCAGGTGTTAACTGAGAGCACTTTTCACCTGAGGACTGAGGTTATTAAAACAAAGACAGGAAAATATGAAGAAAACAAACGCTCACTGAAGGGCAAGGTACTGGAGAAGAACACAAAACAACGGAGAAGCAGAAAAGGAGACAACCCAAGTCAACATTAATAAGAAGTAACAAAAAGGCATAAAACAGGAAAATGGTAATGTGTGCCTAGCCTTACAGGCAGAAGAAGTGAGATAATGATGTTTATGTACCATTCAAAATTACCTGGAAATGCAAATACCTGGAGAGTAATGTAGCATTTCTATAGAACATAAACTGCTCTTGACAGAGTTCTCTATGGTGTACAAGCCAACATGGAAAGGAAATTACTAAAATCAAAACCTATTAGCTACTGCCAGCCTAATTAGCACTCCATAAAGAGCAACACAATTACTTTGAGTTTTGGTGTCCTTGCGCCTTTGCTGGCTACAGCTAGGACTCCTACAGAAAGGAAATCCTCCTGTTCAGGTGAATATGTCTACCAAATTGTTTGGGATTAATCTGTATATACTCACCATGGCAAGTTAAGACTATCTCATCTTCCCCAAAAAGAAGCATGATATATACAAAAAAATAACTGTAGATGTTAATGCTTGAAGATAGACAAAGAGTTTTCTACCCCAGGTAGGGACAACCAAAGTAGTCAACCAAAGGGTACGAAAAAGATCAAATAAACAGGGTTCGATAATGTATTTGCACAACATGTGGTAAAGTGCTGCAGCAGAATTAGTATTATTGATGAAAGTGAGGTGGTGTCACTAAATCCAACAGGACAAAGCCAGACAAAGCACCTAGTACTTAAACTATTGATCAGGAGAATAAGACACACACACACAAAACCAGACCCTGTCCTTTAATAGACTCTGTGAAGACAGATCTCTCCACATCCTTTGACATCATTTGAGCTCTGCCACACAAAGCTAATAACATTATTAGAATCAAGCAACAGGGTAATGAAATAAAAGGTGACTCTAAATCTACTTTAAAAGAAAAAAAAAAAAGAGCATCTAAATACTAGGTAAAAATGACATGCGTCAAAAAGCAATGGCTAAAAGTCAAACCAATTTCTACACAAACAATAACGGGGAGAAGAAATGTGAAAGAAAGTTGGAAGAGCAGGGGATTATATAAAGGAATACACATTTTTAAAAGATAATATAAAAGCTGCTAGAGGTTAGAGAGAGAAATTGGAACATGCACAAAAGATGATGAAAATAAGATGCCAGTAAAAGAAAAAAAAAGATCTCTAGGATGACAACACGTGGAGTCAAATATAGCAGCCACATCCAAAGAAGTTTTTGTACCAATTAAAGCCTGAAAGAAAGAGGAGACTCAAAAGTTGGATACGTTACCTTAACATCTTAAAAAACATCCAAAGAAATTGCAGACCCTAGGAGTGATCTTTAGCAGAACAATACAAAAAGGACTAAAGTAAGGAAAAATAAGGAAATACTTTTTCTTCCTCCTCTTCTTTTTGGGGATGTGTACGAAAGAACATTAACGTAAGGGGTAAAAAAAAAAAGGCCATAGGAAGGTTCAATGAGTGAAATGAAAGCAAAACCCTACAATTAAGTAAATGCTGATTCTGTAAGATACCTGAAGACAAAGAAGCAAGGCAAAGCAGTGCTGGTTTGTAAGGTGCAATTCTTTTGATAGCAGCTGACATTTGACCAAATAACCCCAAATCTATGAGCTTCAAATCAAACACTATCTCTCTGGGTTTCCACGCAGTACTTAGCCATTGCTGAAGCATCATTCCACATATCTGTGAAATTTATTGCACATTAAAGTACCCTCCGTTTGCTTAAGAGGAGGGACTGACTGCAATGCTAGGCTGGTAAGGTTAGAGTGCAGTTTGGGAACTGCAGTATAAAAAAAAGACATCAAGATGCTGAAGCAGATCCAGAGAAGGGCAACAAAGCTGGTGAAGGGTCTTAAGAATATCTCCTATGAAGTGTGGCTGAAGGAGCTGGGGTTGTTCAGGCTGAAGAAAAGGAGGCTGAGGGCAGACCTTATTGCTCTCGACAACTACCTGATAGGAGGTTGTAGAGAGGTGGGTGTTGGTCTCTTCTCCCAAGTCACAACTCATAGGACAAGAGGAAATGGCATCAAGTTGCACCAGGGGAGGTTTAGATTGGTCATCAGGAAAACACTTCTACACCAAAACAGTTATCAAAGCCTGGACCAGGCTGCCCAGGGAAGTGGTTGAATCCCTATCCCTTGGAGGTATTTAAAAGCCATCTAGGTATGTGCTTAAGGATATGGTGTAGTAGTGGCCCTGGCAGAGTTAGATAATGATTGGACTTGATGATCTTAAAGGTCTTTTCCAACCATAGCGATTGTGTGATTCTGTCCTATTGTATTATAGTGAGGTGGTCAAGGATGAAAACAAACATCACCACTGGAAAACATGCTTGTGACTTCAGACAGGTTAACAACATCAAGAAGTTACCATGCTACACAATAAAGAATACTTCATTTAGAGTCAACACAAATTTAAAACCACCAATGTATGCCATGTCCTAATTGTCTCAGAATGAAAACATGAGGATTTGGGCTTCAGGTGGGAGCTTACAGTAGTTCAGGCTCTAGAGGCACGCAGACAGTTGCCCTGCAAAAGGGTTTCTTCCAAATGCATGAAAGAGAGCAAGCACGTTATCAGTAGTGCCACCAGCAGTCCAAGCTATGTCCAATCTGACAACAGCGCGTATGAAGGTTTATACTAGATCTTCACAGCTGATAGTGACATTCGGCCATACAGACCCTGCACCAAATCCAGAACTGACAACATTTAAAAGACAAGAGAGTATCCGTATCCAAGTGAAGGCCAGTGACAAGTGGAGTCCCTCAAGGATCAGTACTGGGACCATTCCTCTTGAACATCTTCATCAGCAACATGGACAGTGGCATCGAGTGCACCCTCAGCAAGTTTGCTGACAACACCAAGCTGTGTGGGGCGGCTGACACGCTGGAAGAAAGGGATGCCATCCAGAGGGACCTCAACTGGCTGGAGGGGTGGGCCCATGACAAACTCAAGAAGTTCAACAAGGCCAAATGCAAGGTCTTGCACCTGGGTCGGAGCAATCCCAAGCACCAGTATAGGCTGGGCAGTGACTGGCTCAAGAGCAGCCCTGTAAAAAAAGGCCTTGGGGTTACTGGTGGATGAGAAGCTCAACATGAGCCATGATTGTGCTCTTGAAGCCCAGAAGGCCAATCGTATCCTGGACTGGAGGGAATGGATTAAAACTAGAGATGGGTCAATTCAGGTCAGACATTAGGAAGAAGTTCTTCACCATGAGTGTGGGGAGACACTGGAACGGGTTGCCCAGAGAGGTGGGGGAAGCCAGATCATTGGAGGTTTCTAAGACCAGGCTGGATGGGGCTCTGAGCAACCTGCTCTAGTGGGAGGTGTCCCTGCCATTGGCAGGGGGCTGGAACTGGATGATCTTTAAGGCCCCTTTCAACCCTGACAATTCTATGATTCTGTAAGTGCAACATACTCTAAAAATGTCTAAAAATGCACACCATGATGGAAAACTGTAAATTTGGGTGAACTACACAGATATGAACATCAAAGGCGATAAAAGCTACAAGCAGAAATAAGGAAGAAACCCAGGATGCACATGTCAGCAGCACACATGGCACAGTGCCGACTGAAATAATTGAATTTTAAGCTGCCAAATACTTTTTATCAAAAGCTTGCCTTCACACAGTATATTCTCTTCCTTGGTATTTTCTAGCTGGATAGTATTTTCCATTCTCTATGAATTCTTTTCAAGGCAACACTTAAATGTTGATGGTCTAATTTAAAACAAGGTTTAAAATGACGGGCAGGGGTGAAAAAGTTTGAGGAATATCTTCCCTGCATTCCCTGTGAATTTGGTTTCATGTATTTGACAAGGCTTATGCAAAATCCTTTCAATGATTCTGGATTTAAACATGAACAGATTTGCCCATCAGCCTGTGCGAACAATTCAAAACCACGTGAACTATGATATTTAGAGCTGACTACCTGTAATAGAGCAGGAAATCCCATTCAGCTACCTGAAAATGCACTTGCATCTGGTAGGCATATATGGATAAGTAACAGGTACCTGTTTATATGAATTTTCAAAGTCTACAGCCTAAAAAATTTGGAGAAAAAGGTTTTAGGGACCAAAATATAAAAGGTTTTTAATTCTCCAAGACGGCTGCAGGGCAGGAACTGAAAGGCAGCAACCTTCTCAGGACTGCAGGCCCAGGGGGAAACAAGGGGAGGCAGGTTTTAAACATAAAAATGGATGTGAAATTCCAAGTATCTCAGTCTATCCTGGAAGTTACTGCATTATGGCATAAAAAGAGTTGCAGTAGTGACTGTGACCGGTGGACATATGAGGCCGGTCTCATTTCTCAAAGGGTGATGAGGCATTCTAATTTTACCAAAGAACAATGTGTACCGTCTGGGTGCAAGAGGGGTTATGTCAATAAGGAAACAAAAAAAGCCAGCAAACTTATACAATATGAGTCCATTACAAGAAACACCACTGCTCTTTAAAATCTGCTTTCTAATGACTCAGCCTGGCAAACTTTTAAAAAGCCCCTTTCCAGTCATACTCTGGCAGTGATTTCTGGAATCCTTAAAAAAAGAAGTAAATAAAAGTATTGATATCTTCAGTAAAATGGTTGAAAAAAGAACAGTACAACCAAGAAATATTTTATAGATTTTCATTTTTGGAGGGCCAAGAAAGTTTTATCAACTGCCCTTAACCCAAAAGTGAAATGCAAGCTATGTTCATGTACTCAAATATCAGCAAAATACAGAAGCTGTATGAATTAAACTAACAAAAGCTCAGAAAAGTAGAGTTACAGCTTCTCTGTTTAAGACCTTTATATTCAGCAATTTAAGAAATGCAGCTTTCTCTTGTTTATATGGATTGTTAACACCTCCTATAATTCTGTATTTTTTTTCTGCAAGAATCAGCACATTTCCAACATAAAACTTTCAAAATTTCCCATATACTACATTGCATTTACTTTCACAACTGAAAAAAATTCACAAATTCTCCATGTGCAATGACCTCCACAATCCAGAGGCAAGTAAAGAGACTATTAATGAAGTCCTGCATTTGTATAGATTCTTCAAAATAAAAAATAACCCAGAAAGAACGCAAAACTGGACCCAGAACATCTCCAAGGACTACGCAAATGATAGCTCCCAGTTCAGTATCTAGACAGACATTAAACAGTCCATTCTGTCACACCATCTGCTAGGTAGTTACCAACCCTGCTCGGTTCTCTATGCAATTTATGCTTTATTTTAATTTTTAAGCATGGAGCCATTCAACCTATCTAGAAGTCGGATAAAAGACAGTGGTGAACTAAAAGAAAAATATGAAAGTAATCAGAAAATAATACGCAGCAAAAAAATAACTACAAAAAAAAAATCAAGTTTCAGATCAGTGATACCAAGTTAAAATTAGTTCTAAATGCTTGCTTGAATTGCACCCCAAAATAAGTTTATGCTCAGCATGTAAAGCAAGACATAAAAGCTTAAGCTTTGTTTTAAAATATTTTACCAGAATAGTTAAAACATTTGGAAACAAAATGTTAGTCTGTGTTATGGGGGGTGTGTATGCACTTTTGTGCATGTATGTGTGTACAGAATCGTTAAGGTGCTCATTAAGATATCATCTCAGACCATCAACTTAATCAGGCACCAAATGCCAATGTGAAATCTTGCCAAAAGAACTAGAAAGCAGGACAGCAGAGATACATGAAAAAAGGCTCAGTCTACATCAAGTGATAAAACACAGTATGGAAATATCACCAATTTACCCTCTTGGATCTGTAGTAAATATACAAAACACAAGAGAGCACTGGGTGGATTTAACTGCTCCAGAAGTAAGTCTGGAGTCATATAAAGAATGTAACACAGGCCAGCTTATGTGAATCCACTGCCAAAATCTCTGTGCTTGGGACTCCAGAGCATGCTTAGGTCAGACGCATCTGTTGGGATTGATGAAGACCTGTTGGAGGAAATTCAACTGCAGAAATCCCACTGAAAGCTGCTTTTCAAGTTTACAAGCCATTTCTGACCAAAAACCTGGATCTGAAGGCCAACACAAAAATCTGTATCCTTTATGCCCAGAGATACTCACTGGATACTCACTGAGATACTCAATGGAACAGAAATTCATGGGTTTCTTTATACAATACAAATACCAAGGGCAGGAGGGATTCCCTTGCCGCCGCCGCAGGTTTTTCATAGGTTGCAACTCCACAAAAACATTCAGTATTTTAAAGATTTGTTAGAGATAAGCTGTTTCACACTGTGAGGTCACTACACTGAAGAGAACAAAGAGCTGTACTAACTTTTATGAATATTATTTAAAATCTTATTTAAAAATACCACTGTGTCTGATTACTTTCTGAAACTGTAAAAACCTAATTGTTTGCAATAAGACAAAACAAGACTGAGAAAATATTTTTAAAAAGCCAAAGAAGGTGGCTTAGAACAGGAACTCTTTTTCTTGAGGGAAAAATGCTAAGACTAGTTCAAATATCAGGTTGAAAATTGACTTATTTGCCTTACTTTCAGTATATCTTGAGTTTCATTCCACTTGTTTGTCCACTCTTTGGTCAGTTCTTGTACCTAGAAAAGAAAACAAATATTGCAAAAAAATTACTTCGCTTCTGAAGTCCTTGATAATGCATTTTCAGAGGAGTACTAAAGACTTGTGCAATTCTTTGTGAAGTTCAATACTTCAATATTTAGAAGAGCACTGCTGCTCTAGCAGTAAGTGGCAATACTGACAATACTTCTCTCTCAGAACAGGAAAATCAGCAAATTCATATAAAATGAACCAAAGGAGAGGAATGGCCTCTTCAAATCACAGCAGGCATTTCCAAGGACATGGAGTAATTCCATAAAGTGCTTCATCGGTCCTACAAAGTCTAGTGCCGCAGATTGATCCTTTAGCTGTAACAAGAGGACAGCTCCTTTCCTATGGCACAGGTAGGCATGTTCAGGCTAAAATACTCTCCAGAGGACAGCATGCAATGGAAGAAGCACACAAGGCAGAGTTCAGGAGAGAATCAGAGGAAAGTTTCCTGCAACTTAGAAATCAAACACTTGGTTGGACTTATCACAGAAGTAACAAGCTGCTTGCAAAGGCATTAGACAGGGAGAGCACTGGACATAGACCAGCTGGCCACTCTATTCCTGATGCAAGCCAGGTTGTCATTGGCCTTCTTGGCCACCTGGGCACATTGCTGGCTCATGTTCAGCTCGCTGTCGATCAACACCCCCAGGTCCTTTTCTGCCAAGCAGCTTTCCAGCCACTCCTCCCCAAGCCTGTGGCGTTGCCAGGCATTATTCTGATCCAAGTACAGGCCCCAGTACTTGGCCTTTTTGAACCTCATACCATTGGCCTCACTCCATCGATCCAGCCCATGCAGGTCCCTCTGAAGAGCCTCCCTACCTTCAAGTGGATCAACACTTCTGCCCAACTTCGTGGCATCTGCAGGCATACTCGATCCTCTCATCCAGATCATTGATAAAAGTATTAAACAGGAGTGGCCTCAATACTGAGCCCTGGAGAACACCACTTGGGACGAGCTGTCAACTGGATTTAACTCCATTCACCACCACCCCTTGGGCCCGGCCATCCAGTCATCTTTTAAGCCAGCAAATAATATACATATCCAAAACATGAGCAGCCAGTTTCTCCAGTAGAATGCAGTGGGAAATGGTGTCAAAAGTTTTACTGATGTCCAGACAGACAACATCCACAGCCTTTCCCTCATCTACTACACAGGTCATCTTGTCATCAGGTTAATCAAGCAGGACCTGCCTCTCAGACACACGCTGACTGGGTCTGATCACCTGGTTGTCCTGTACATGCCACATGATGGCACTCGAGATGATCCACTCCATAACCTCTTCGCAGGCACCAAGGTTCAACTGACAGAATGCTTAGGTATTGTCCTGCCTTTCCTCCTCATCCAGTCAACCATCTCCGAAGTTAACTATCACAGCTTCCATACCATACCTTCCAGTAAAGGTTCTTTTAATTTCAGAGCCTTTCTTTTCATTTCAGAGCCTTTCAGACATTTTGGACAGCAGTGCATAGAGGGTGCTTCAGGTAGATCCATCTCAAAGCTTTAGCTGACTTGGAATCATAATCACATTAAAGATAGAGATATATATATATATACACACACACACTTTCATTTTTTTAAATCACCAGGTTTCTGTGCAGGAATTAAAAGCAGAGTTTTGAAAGCATACATAACCTTTTATTATTTGAATTCACTTCATCTGCAGAAAAGCTGGAAAAAGAAAAATAAACCAACCCAGCTACATGTCCACATTTGCCACCTGCAGCCTACTTTCCTAGTTATCTTTGCAGACCAGCTGCAAATTAACTCAATGAGAACTAAAGAAGTTTCTCATCTCTACCTGTAGCTCAAGATTTCAACAAAGCAAGCACATTTTTCAATGCATCATTATTATTCCTAGTGCTGCTAATTGGAATGTTAAAACAAAAAGAAATCATTGAAATTATTCAAGAAAAAAAATGAAGGTCTAGCATGAGTTGATTCATCATACCAGAACAATTTTTATTCCTCAGAAACAATTTAAAAATTGTTCTTATATAAGGACAAATCAACTCATTAAAGAAAGCCATCATATATTTGTCAGATCATTTAAATATGGTGATAAAGTCTTTAGATCTGTATAAACAACTTAATTATTGCACTTAATTAGGAAAAAAAGCTATAACCACTGCAGTATCTACTAACAATTTTCAGTAATTATGTATATTATAATTATCATGAATAGTAATCTCATAACCTTCTAATGAGGCTAACAAAAGATAATAAAATGTATTCAATATAATCCCCATGCAAAGGGGCCAACACTTGAGGAGGACAAGCAGCGATTACTGTCAGAGCATGAATAACATACTCTAATTAGCATATAGGCAGCAGTTTATATTACTCAGCTACTTTTATCTAAAGCTTTTCATTTGTGCACAAAAATAAGGGCATACAATGTGTGCTATTATCAGTCACCTCTGATTCAGCTAAAAACATTATAAAACCTAGCATGAAAATGAAAAAAATAATACTAATTTGCACCTATGGTTATGCAGATGCTACTTGAATTATTGAGACCAACACAGTAAGGATTCCCACAGATACTACAGAGGTGAAAAATGCATTCCAAGCAGAAACACAGCTCACAGAGAATCCTGGAGTCTACTTTGCACCTTGCTCCTAGATATGCTGCATGCTAATACAAATATTTTGACCATTTTTGTCATTAAATTTATTTTAAAGTAGCATTTCACTGAAAAAGGTTTTCAACGTGTCTTGAAAAGTGGTATTACTAACGGGAATTCTGACCAATTACATAGATCAAAGCAGGATTCTCAAAAGCAACATGTTCATTCCCTAACTGTAAAAGTCTAAGCAGCACCATTGTAAACCTTACAATTTAAATAGGTTCAGGAGCCCCTATTTTATAGCATACAGAAAATAACAGTATGATAGAAGAAGAAAAGATTGCATATTAGATAAATTATAGTGTGTGTATGTGTATTTTTTTTTTCCTTTTTGACTCTTGAGTATATCTAAATTGGGAATTTTTCCCAGCCTCTACAGCAAGCTGGATTACTAAAACAACTTTGTGTGAGGCACACTATGAAGTGCATCTAGATCTTAGACTCTCCCCCAAAAAAGACGGCTAATTAGGCACTGAACTTATTTGTACACTAGATTTAAAGACTGAAATTTTACTGAAAACCTACCTCACAGCACAAGTTATTGATTACTTGAAAAGATAAGGGTTGATCATTTTTCCCCATAAATCTTTTACTGTATTTTCTATATCATGAATGTTTCGTTACTGCAATTACTGATTACTCTCATCTAGTGGCTTTCCCCTCTCTATTATAGTTATAGTTTCTTAGTAAGGCAAGCTGGCCTGGGAACAAGTATTTTCCTTAACCAGAACTGTTATATAAATATCAAAGGTAACTTTTTAACAAATTATCTCTCACATTAGTAGGATAACAAAACAAATTTGCACAATTTATTTTTTTTTTTTAAAAAGCACCGAGACAATGCTATTTGGTGGGCAAAAATTTAGTTGAGTAACACAAAACCCCCTGAAATTTACCAAACCTCTCACATCCAGACCCCTCTTCTTCCTCTTTTCCTTTTTTTTTTTTTTTAAATTGTTTTATGGGATTATAACTCACCCTTGCTTCATTCTGCTGAAGTTTTTCTTCCATACTTAAAGCTGTTGGAGAATCCAAGAGTGCAATCTAAAATTGTAAAAAGCAAACATTGTCAGGAAAAAACAAGAAGAAAAGTAACAATTTCTGACAGAAACAAATGAACAAAATGCAACTGTTCAACTTTTTTTTATTATTTAGGATTCAGTATTTCAAATTCCAATATACCTCATTTTACTTTGAAACACTGTAAAGAGTAATCAAAATCTTGCAATTTCAGTACAAGTCATTGATTTGAGAGCACTGTTTTCATTCACTACACATATGCACAGTCACACACATGCAGATGCTGAAACTGGACACAACTTATAATGTTTAATTCCTGAGGAGTCTATCTATAGTTGTGTTAAACATGAAAATTTATTATGCATCAATAGTGAACAATTTTGCTATGATACATACATATATTGTTTATCTTAAATTAATATATATTAAGAAAATGAAAACTCCTATGCAACATACAAATGCATAAGCAACTCATGTGACCTTTTGCATTGAATCCAGAACTATACTTTGGTAACCAGTATCTTCAGTGATCTAGAGAAGCATTTGCAATACAGTATTCTGAGAATGTAACAGAAAACCACAAAAGAAATTACACAGATTTATATTCCACTGTGCATACATAACACCACCTTTACCAACCACCACAAATTCCATTAAGTTCTCTATTTAGTCTCCCACACAGCCTAAAACTGAAGCAGATTTGGTTTGTGACATCCACAGGTTGGAACTAAGTTAAAGTATTAGATCTTCAAAAGGATCCAAGTTACATCTACTTTGCTCCCTTTAAATCAAACTGTATTTCAAAAATAAATTAATTTTCCCCTCTTAAAGAATAGGGGAGAAGCAAAAGTATAACAATTCAACCCCATAGAGAGGTTTCCAATTGTTTGTAACAAAGCAGCACTCTCTGCTTCAACCATCTACAGTACGTATTACCACTTCCAATTGTGGTCCCATCCCCTTGTTTAGCAAATGTTTTACAGAATGAAATCTAGCAGAAGTGCTAGCCTTCTATTAAAAAAGTCTATGCTGAACTGACATTTCACACTGCACAGCCCATCTAAACTACAATTAGACTGTTCTAGAAATATATCTGAAGTATCATTTCAGATACTTGCTCGAGTAAGAAATGTAGCAGTCTCAAGTGACATTATTTAGAAGAGGTGACTGGCCTGAGCCAATTGCACCTTCCTTATTGTTAGCTTGGTTTCCAGGAAGAGAAACTAAACCTAAGTGAGCTTGTGCAGCACTATAATGGCTGATACTGATAGAAGAAAGAGAATTGTGCAAAAGGGAAATAGAGTGTGATGCATTTTCTTAACGCTACCACTGAAAATACTTTTATGTATTTAGGATGTTACATGCTGTCTAATGTGCTGTGCAGCCAAAGACAAATGAAATGTATTGTTCAAATGCCTAAAAATACATTTTTATACTGACACATCTGAAATACTTTACACCTTCTACTTCTTTTAAGATACTAGATGAAGCACCCCTTCAGTCCATCAGGCTGCACCCAGGAACTATGTTACTGCTGAGTCTCCTTATGCTGTGGTGACTGACTGGTTCCACAGCACAGCGCAATCAAGTTCTGATTATATTAAGAGAGAGCTCAAAGCTTTGGGATGACAATTTTTCCCCCCTTATGTTAAAAGAGGTAATCTACTGGCCATATGGAAACTGATTCAATCAGGAAAATAATATTCATTCATAGCCTCACAGAGCTTGTTTACTCAAATCAATATAATGAAAGATAATTATCTCATTACATTCTAGAAATAGAGGTTATAACTCAATGAAAATTACACATAAATTCCAAGTAAAGCTAACCTGATTCCCTTGAGCAAGCAGGGCTTTTAATCGGGCTATTTCAGCTCTCAGCTCACGGATCAGTTTGACGTTAGGATCCTCATTAATAGTAGGCTTGTTGATGATGTTTTTGGCTCTATTTGCATAGCGAAGTGTACTTAAAGTTTCCCCATAATTGACATCAGCAGGTGAAATAGCTAAGGAGAGAAGATCATAAACAGTTTATCCAGCACCATATGATTCATTTAGTAAAGTTAGTTTATATCTTAAAAGTCAGATAAACTTAATGGGGATGAAAAAACAGAAATATACGATCAACCAGCATGGCTACAATTTGTTCCAATTCTTCACTGAGCTCTGCTGCCTTCATATCACATAACTTCGCTTAAGTAAGCACTGCATTAAAAATGATCAGGTCTGACAAACAAGCTTTGTAAAGAAATCTTGCTGTCAATCTACTTAACATTTACACTTGTCTGGTAAGCATAAACATCCTATGCAAATACTTTACAGGCTTTCAAGAAAAGTTTTTTTACAAGAACAGTGGGGAAAAACAGTAAGTATTTTGTATGCAACAAAGTAATCACTGAACAGAGAAGTCATTTCAGGTAAAGACACAGTAGGTTCAGTGCCAGTTTTGAAGGGAAATTAAACAGCATCCAATCAAAAAGTGGACATGAAACACAAGACAAGAGAAGAGCTTCTATAATCTAAAAACCTAGATGTCCTGATGAGCTGCAGGCATCAAGCCACACCTAGAACTGTTATCTACCTGATGAATCAAGATAAACTGCTATTATTTTTACAGGAAACAACAATGAAAAACAATGGAGTTTAAGTGAAAGTGCTAATGCTACCTGTCACTTAATTTTCCTAACAATATACAAGATGTTCCCAATTTAAAAGATAATTGCTGCATCCGAATAGATGGACACAGACAGAAAGAACACCAAGCAGAAATTATGAGGGATCAGAAACCTTAATAATCAAACTGAACAAGAGACTCAGAGAATCAGATAATGAAAATACCTGAAAAAAAGTAACCAAAATATTCTGCCTTTCCTCATTCTCTCAACAGTAATAAATACTCTTTTTGTGGTAGAGACTTCCTGAATTAAGGGAGATGCACTTGGCAACAAACTATACTTCCCCTAGCTCACACTCTCACCTACTTACCTCCTGTCTCTTCTCCACTACTCTATTATTCTCTTTCTGGAAGGTTATTACAATACGTTATAGAAATATGACAAATCAGAATTGGATGTATTTTTGTAAGACCCTTGTTTGACATGATCTTCCCGCTTTTTTGTGCGTGTTTAGTTACAGAAAAGGCAAGCCAAATGTATCCAGACAGCTTGTCAGGCTCTGTTCAACAATTCAGCCACCCTGATCAGTAGAGTTACTGTTGGAGAAAAAGATCAACCATCAAGGCTCTGCCTAGTAGAAGCACTGTTAGTAGATGAGGAAGTAGCTGAAAAAGCAACTGGGCACTGTCATCATTAGTATAGGCTCTGAAATCTCACTGTCTTTCTAAAACTTCTCTTCCCAATGCCTCTGTTGAGAAAATAAATAAATAAATAAATAAAGCCCACCAAGTTACTTAACATGTCACTGAAAGAAAGTATTAAGAAGAAAGCTGCCAGCAGAGTTACTTAAACAGCTAGAAAAAGCAGAGTCTGGTCCAAGATGCCTTTTCGGTACTACTATGATCAGCCCGAGGAAAGAAAGTGGCATGGTTTCCAAAAACAACCCCAAAATCATGCAACAAAGAAACTGCTGTCAACAGAATGACTATAACAGAAAAATTGGGAGAAACAGAATTGGATTCAATGCATTTTACTCCCTCGATTTTGCTCTCCCACCATTCCCAAGGGAAAACTCCATCAGTTAGACTGCACTGCATTTGAACAGGAAAGAGGGAGAGAAATTTCAAAGCAGCTTTTCTCTTCACACCTTACACCTCTGATATACAAAATCTTCTCCTCTCCTTAAATATCCACCTAGCTTCACTTGTCTTTTGGGGGGAATGGAAGTCCCATTCCAATCTGTTGAAAAACCTACCATACGTAAGCCATAGGTAGGGGTTTTTAACCCAGTGATCCTTACAGAGCTTCCTATGGCTAAAAAGGGAACAGTAAGAAAAGTTTGCAAGATGACTGATGATAAATAATTTAATTTAGACACAAAGTTTAAATGTTGCGTGCATACAAAAAGTAGGTTAAATGAAAGTGACAGCTGTACCCCCTGAATATCAAAAAAAGACCAGCTTGCTTCTGCTGCCAATGCCACAGAAAACAACACAGTTTTGGAAAAAAGCAAAAGTGATTCCCACATTGGCATTGACTAGATTCACAAAGCTGATTGTTTGGGGTTTGTTTTTTTTTTACAGGGGATCCAAGCCTGCAACCTGAGGAAGGGTATAAGGGGAGTCAAGTACAAGACTTGATTTAGGTCCAGGTTTGAGCATTTACCCTGAGCAGCAGAGCTGTCTGGAATGAAAAAAAACCTTAAGAATAATCAGAAACTATTACTTGAAGTTTAACTGGTCAGCTTAGCTAATCGTTACACTGTGCATGTGTCCAAAAACACATAGCAGTGAGGTAGATGTCAGAGCAAAACCTAAGCAATACGTAAGTAAGGATCACCCCACTGTAAGCAACTGTCCAATCACTGTATAGACACAACCTGGATGCCTTGTCACATTTGTGACCAAATATTCAGACAGCAATACATGAACCTAGACAGATGGAAATGAAAGTCTCAAATTTGGGAGGCATACCTGTTACTGCTCAGGACATCACTAACTAGACTGTCCCCATATACATAAAGAGACCCTATACAGTTCTACTGCTAGAAGAGATGTTCTGCAGAGGGTAGGTGAAGGCAGAGCACTTCTAGAGAATTCAGAAAGAAATCATTAAGCCGTGTAAACAAGCTTCTGCTTTAACAAAGCATCTGGAATCTAAACATATACAGCCACTCCTACAAAGCATGAACTGTTCAGGATGTAAAACAGTAATTTAAAAATACTTACTGGCAATCATTATCGTTTTCGAGTTTCCTCCTAAGCTGTCTTTTAACAGCCAAGTCAACACAGAGTCCCTGTAAGGCACAAATACTGGTTTCTTCTTTAAAAGGGGATTTGTTGCATCCTGAGATAAATCAGCTGTGATGTAGAGGTAGAAAACAAACAAAAAAAAAGAAAGCCAACAACACAATTATGTATTTCCATTCACTTTCAAAAATAGTATGTGTTAGGCCACTATTCATGTAAGTAAAAAGGAACAGAAGTGCAAGTAAATAAACAGAAAGGAATTTAATGACTGAGAAAAGAAAACCACCCCAAAACAGACAAGCAGAAAAAACAGAGACTTACCTAAGGCAGAAATTACATTTCCCAGAGTAACTAGAGATTTGTTAATATTCCCTCCTTCCTTTAATCTAACCCCTGTGGCACCGGTGGCATCTGCTCTCTCACTTCCAGCAAGATCTACCAAATGAATCTTGCTAACAGTTTCACAAGGCATTTCAGAATCAAATTTAGCCTACAGAACACAAACAAAGGGGGGAAAAAAAAAAGGAGAAAAAAAAGTTAAGTCACAAAATTCAGAAAATTTACAGAGTGCAACTTCGGGGCCTTTTTCACATCATGACTGAATTGAACTTGTTTACAACAGTAGAGCTTCAGAAGATGGATGTATCAGAGGTGCCACAGAAAGGCATTTGATCACAAA
This sequence comes from Chloroceryle amazona, assembly GCA_027560015.1. Taxonomy (NCBI): domain Eukaryota; kingdom Metazoa; phylum Chordata; class Aves; order Coraciiformes; family Cerylidae; genus Chloroceryle; species Chloroceryle amazona. Next base: position 153,083 of record JANHFX010005464.1, read on the forward strand.
CTGCTGCATAACTCCCATGCAAGTAGTTACTACTACTTTAAACTGTAATATTTGCAACTTTCTAGACACTTGTGCACATGCACTGACAACTGTGAATTGGTATTTACGTGATGCACAGAACAAATGCTGCATTCATTTTATTAATCTTTCAACATTTTTATTATATATTTCATTTTCAACAAGCTGTGGCATACACAGATACTTTTACACTCAATTTCTCCCCCTGCCTCCAAGTTCAAGTAAGTAGCAAATTGCAATTTTATTCTATTATTTTAACTGATGTTTCCTCAGAATTGTTTTTCTTAGTTCATATGAAACAACTCAGCCAGCCTTGTTTCAAACTTTCTTCTACTTTTACAGTGCAAGAGTAGAATGAAACCTTTTGTAGCCTGCCTCTCATCCTCTTCTGAAAGCCCTGCAATGCTTAGTGAACTGCTGGTGCACAGGATTTTTTGTGTTTTTGAGGGGAGACAGACAAAATTCTTTCAGGAGAGCTAACCAACTCTATGACACCTTCTCTTTATTTATCAAGTTATCTGTGGACGGTCTAAAAAACTACCTAAAAATGACGATGAAGAGCAGTAGTCATTACAAAAGGAGTTTACTATATGAACACAAAGATCACTGTGCTCTATTTCATCAGTAGATCAAGGAATAGAAAAAGGTTTCCAATAGTAACAGGTGAAGAGTCAGCAAGAACACACTCAGAAAACATTTCTACACTCTAAAATGCAGGCCACAGAGACAGGTCTTTCCATAAGCGTTGGCTAACATCAGAGTGTAAAAGGGAACCCATGTTCAGCTCTGCTGAAGTCTCACACAACATGCTCCTCACCCACTCCTGTCACAGCAGCATCATGAAATACGCTGGCACCAGTCACTGTTATTCTGCCTGAACTCTCAATAATCAGCTCCTGAAAATCTATTAAATATCATTTTAAGTAATCACATGACACTGTAAATTATGATCCCTTATAAACACATTTCTCATTCTCAAAGCAGTATTTTCACTTTTATCTTTCCCTGTTACAAGATAACGAGTCATTAAACTACCCATACTTATGTAACCTTTTTAAAAATTATTTAATATTTTAAATATCATATGAATTATTGAATGCAAAGATATATTAAGACAGGGTGTTGTTTTGTTACCTGTGTGAAGTTGATTGTGAAAATGGCATGTGACCTGCTACTGACATCATTCATTCCAGTTGCAGCTGTCGTTCTATTTATATTTCCTGCGTCCATAAGTTCCTCTACATCGCTATAATTTTGCACTAAATGTTTGGATAAATCTAAATAAAAGCAGAGTGTTACAATATGCTCATATGTACACTTGATTTTCTTTACAAAAAAGATTCAAATTATCCTCACTACTGCAAACCAATGCTGCAATTAGCATTTCATCTCATACTTGTTTATCATTTGAGGAAAGGAATGAGGCCTCAAGTGAACAATGGAGAATTTACACAGTTGCAGTAAAAAAGAAAAAGAATATGCAATCTTACTCAAGTGTTTAGTGCAATAATATAAGCATACTCCCTCCAGAGACATGAAACTTTCCTGGCAGAGGACAGATTAAGATAGTTACAGCCTAATGGTTCTTTCCATCTAAATATTAAAAAAATACGTATTTTATATATATAAACTTATAAATTCTTGTCAATAAATTCTTAAAACCAGTTGCACCTCATAAGATTATTTAAGATGTGATACAAATCTACAGATATAAACCTGTATATGTATAATAATCTTAGGATTAGGAAAGTGAGTGGCGATACAAAATGAGAGGCTCCTCTCCTTCAATGCTTTTAAATCAAAGGAAAACCCTGTAGCTGTCACTGTTTACATTTTAAGAGATAACAATGCCCTATGCAATGAAGACGTGATATTTTAGAATGTAAAAGCATATTTTAGAATGTAAAAGCAAAATATCCAGTGCAAACCACTGAAAGCGTTCTTACCCTCGACATACGGCCCTTCTTTCGGATGTTCCCGTATTCGTAGATTATTTGTTTTTGATGACTTCCGTCTGAGAAGATCTCTCACTCGTTCATTATAAATTTCCAGATAACTGAAAGAACAAGATTAGGAAACCACTGACTGATTTGAGTGTCTTTAAAAAAAGAAAAGGACAATCATCTTTGAAAGCAAGATGCCTGGAGAAGCAAATAGATCCGAAGTTGGAATAAGATAGTGATGACCCCAGAGTAAAAAGGCAAGTAGCAAGTAAAATGGAAGCAGACAGTAGCCAGATCAAAATCTCCCAATGTCAGCCTGAAATAAGGGTAAGAATAGGGAAGATGCTGTTCAGTAGCAAAGGCATTTTCACTCTCAGTTAAATAAAGCAAAACGCACAGCTGTTGGATTAAAGTTAGAAGTGTTGTGCATTTTGACGACAACTGCCAACAAAAATCCATTCTAGGACTGAGGCCAAGCATGGAAAGTTATTTGAAAAACACATACTTTTCTCAAAGATAAAGTGAAACGGTGTTGTTAGAACCAAAACAAGTTTGATAACCAGCAAACTATTAACACACTAAGACCTACCTGACTTCTGTTCGAAAGGATGCCTCGTTCCGCTTTGTTTTTTCACTTATTTTGCTGAATAAGCCTTCACAAATTCGAGGTATTAAACCTGCATCCCCCTGCAATAACAACAGTTCTCATTTCCAAGCCTATTAGAAGCATGCATGATATATTTTGTAAAATGAAACCCCAAAGATCACTAGCTGAGTTCCAACATGCAGAAAAAAAAAAGCGGAGAATCAAAACTTCAGCTAATACTATCTTGCCCTTTATTTAACTGCAGTCACACAGCCATTTTATTCCTCCTGTGTGCATTGAAACATATTAGCAAAAATTGGGATTTTGCCCCTCTCATTTAGTTTAAATAATCCCAACTGGTTAAGGCAGAAACGGGCTCCTCAGAGCAACACAGTATTGATAAGGCGGTTTCTATCTTTTCTAACATATTCTATCTCATTTTACTATGAACTTGGCAACACCTGCAGAGAATGGGACAAGAGCCAGGCAAATGCATCCGTGAGGCATTCTCATTCAAACCCCCAATCCCCAACACACGGTCCTTCCTGTCTTGAAAGACACAGGAAGTCCTTTGGATAAATTAGCATGCAGTAACAACATTAAAACTACATTCCCTATATCCCACAATGCAGCCAAATTAAATTTGATATTTAACTTGTGAAGGCTTGAGTCTGCAGTTAAGGAGGATTTTTTATGCATAAAGTTCTCAGTTGGTTTAATAAAGCAAATGGAAAAACAACATCTTCCTTCTCACAGATCCCTGTAGTAGTCTACAGAGACTTTTTACCAGCAGGTTTACTAGCAGGGCTGCAACTACCCATTACAGGGTCCTTGCCACTTCAGCTAACACAGCAGCAGCAGGATGTTGTCATCTCGGTTAAGCTGACACTTGAGAACTGAGCCTCATCCCGGTGAGGCTGCTGCTCCACCACTGATGTCAAACACATGTCAGACGGCAAGGTGGCAGCTAACACTGCTGAGATACCCACAGACTTAGCATGCAACACTCCTCCTTGCTCCAGGGAGACCCCTCTGCAGCCAAAGAGCAAGGCAGTAAGTCAAAGCCAGAGTTTTCCCCAGCAGCAGAGAGGAGCTCTGACGTGTAGCCCTGATCTCAGCTGACAAGGGGCTGCTTTCTCCCAGATGCACCATTGCTGCTGCATCTGACCAGGTAGATGACCAACTACGTGCTGAGTACACCTCCTCCCTACTCCTTCAGAGCTGAAATGAGTGAACATGTCTCCTGGGAATAAAGGGAGAGGACATACACATACAGATGAGCTTTGGGCTCCAAGCTGCAGGCTCACAAGTAGCTTACAACACAGTCTGTCAGCTACAATTTGCCTCCGGTCCAAAAATGTTACAAGATTTGATGCGATGGACTAATTCTAATTCTCTGCACCACTGAGGCAAGAAATGTGCTTGCTTAGAGTTAGGGGCCTTGTAATTAAACAGGAGGCAAATTAGGACAAACCAGACCAAACGTTCAACATGAGCACAGTCCAGGCACCCAAGGGTTTGCCTGGTGGGATTCTACACATACCTGGCAGCAGAAAAACTCAAACACAGCTGACTCCCCTGGACCAGACTGTAGAAGGACAAGTGCTCCATGGGCAAAGATTCTACTCACAGTCCCACATAAAATCCGATCCTTTCTGCCCAAGCTCGCTCCTGTCTGCTTGCATGCCTGTCCCCTCTGTCCCCATTCTTCAGCTTCCCCCTGCTTTCTCTGTCCTAGCAATCTTCTTCCAGGTGGCATCTTTGAGCTACTCTTCCTCTTTCCTTTGCCCAGATACCTTTCCCAATTCATCACCCAGTCTTTTTTTCTTTTTTTCCCCAAATCATACTGTAGCCCTCCATTTTGCTCTTTTCCAGCTTTCCCCTCCTAATCAAAGCCTCTCTGTCCTCAAACCAAACCTCAAGCTTGAAAATCATTTCTTCTTTCCTTCTATCATAGCTAGCTGGTCACCTGACTGCACCTTGGTTTTAAAAAAATAGCCACTAGATAAAGGGTGAAACTTGCAGCTTAATCAGGCTTTTTTTTTTTTTTTTTTTTTTTTTGAGACAGAGTTGCCTTTGGTATCAGAGCATTTCCCAATATATCTATCAATCTCTACCTAGAAAGATTTAGGGCTCAGTGTTAGAAATCCCCATATGCCTTTTTTTTTTAAGCACAGAAAGAGGAAAAAGTCTTTTCTTTCAGCTCATTCTTGGAAACACCCGAATAGCTTTAATTAAACCTTAAGGAAAAAACATGAAAGATCCATCACAAAGTTTTAGGCAAGTCATTAGTGTCTGACATAACTTAGCAACTGCAAAGAGAGTCTTAAAATAGTAAATATTAGCTCCGAGTAACCTCAACCGTAGCAATATAGTGATGAGAAAGTAAGAACACACAGTTCCCAGCATATTTTACCAGCAAAAATGTACATCTTACAGAATGTACACTCTTTAGTACAAACTATATTTAAACATTTTTTTCATGTTTCAACCCCTACAGCACCAGGGCAGGATCAGCTACATCTTTGACAGTCTAATTCTGGGTTATAGAGTTTCTGCTCAGGGAAATCTGTAGAACCAAAATAGGCAGTTTATTCCACAGGTGAATTTTCTCATTAAAAGCCTGTTTCTCATCTGTGCTATCTAACCAGAAAACTCCTTACTGCAATTTAAATGCACTGTTTCTCGCCCATCTACCCTTGACATAGGAACAAATGATTCCCTTCCTTTCTGCCGTAGCCTTTTATGTCCTGTGACGGCTTTTGTTACTCTACAGACTTCCTTTCTCTCACTTTCCCAAGAGATCACATTTTATAGATCTCTGATCATTTCACTCTCTCTGCTCATGAGTTATGCTAAGTGGTCCATGTATTTCTTGAAGTGGTTGCTGGACACAGAATTGCAGAAGGAGCCTTCCAGAGCCGAGAACAGCATGTATTAAAAGCAAAATGAGAATAGAATTCATACTATTTAAGGAGAAGTGTGGAGAAAAAATAAAATTTATTTCCAATTCAGTTTTCTTATAGTAAATAACTGTTGTCTCTCAGACAGGGCCATCAATTTTCAAGCATTTAACATGGAGGTTGAGTATATTTTATACATGCTCTGTACAAAGCCAGATTAAAGTATTTACGTATCATGGCAAGAAGACCAGACCTTTCTTAGTGAATGGTGTCAAACAAACTTCAGCACCTATTCATTTACAAAATGTCTTGATGATTACAGTCATTACATATAGTGAGGCAGCCTCATAAAAATATCACTTTGATAAATTTCTGAAATAGAAATCCACATCTAGGTATTAAGATCTTTTCTGGTTACAAAAGTCTATTCTGTTTACTGTATTGAAGCTAAATATAAAGCTATTTATTTGGTGAAAACTGAGAAAGATTAGCTTAAGAGAGTAAATTAACTGTAAAAGGAGGTGCAAACCAGCCAAACTTACTACACTTGAAAAGAGTGATCTATCTAAGGAAGGACAAGTACAAATATATTCTACTTTACAGTTCTGCTGGGAGAAATTATGATGGACTTTTTTTTTTTTCCCCTGAGGTTTAAAGAATGAAACCTGTAGAGGCTGCCTGGCAAGCATGCTTCATCAGTCAGCCCTCTGAAACTGCTTCACTCCCCAGTTTAGCAGGTTCTTTCTGGTCTTGGACAGTCATGGAGGCAACTGCCTGTCCTTTACTCACAAGCTGCCAAATACTCGTCCTATCACACCTTCCTCTTCGAGGGTCTTCACTGCAGTGCTCAACAGGACTTAAGATCAAATTTTCTCTATCATCTCATAATGGCTTGCTGAAACATATTTAGCTACTCTCATCCCCAGTTTCTATCCCTCACTTTATAACCCTCTCTAAACAGAGAATGGACAAGCTCAGTATGAGCAAACAGTGCTGCTGCAGCAAAGAAAGCTGATGGGATGCTAGGCTGCATCAACAAAGGCATCACCAGTAGAGGAAAAGGAGTCATTATCCCACTCCGCTCAGCACTTGGCAGGCCACACCTCAAATACTGTGTTCAATTTTGGTCCCCGCTACACAAAAAAAGATGTGGACAGGCTGGAAAGGGCTTAGAGAAGGGCCAAAAGATGATCAAAGGACTTGAAAACTGCTGTATGAGAAAAGGCTGAGAGAACTAGGTTTGTTCAGCCTTGAGAAAAGAAGGCCTAGGGGGGACCTTCTCACCATGTTTCAGTATTTAAAGGGTGGCTACAATGAAGGTGGAAAAACCTTTTTTACAAGGAGTCAAAGGGAAAAAGTGAGGGGTAGTTGGTACAGGTTACTCCTGGGGAGATTCCAACTGGACACAAGAGGTCAATTTTTCACAATGAGAACAATCAGGCTCTGGAATAATCTCCCCAGGGAAGTGGTGAATTCCCCTTCGTGGAACACTTTCAAGATTCAGCTGCACAGGATGCTCGGCCAGCTTGTCTAGGCATCACTTTTGCCAAGAAGTGTTGGACTAGATGATCCCTGTGGTCCTTCCACCCTGGTATTTTATGATTTTATGAAAATAGGACATACCGCATTTCCCATCATTGTGTAGGACTTCCCAGATCCAGTCTGTCCATATGCAAAAATGCAAGCATTATAACCTTCAAAGGCAGATTTAAGCACATCTGTACCAAGATTTTTGAAAACCTAAAGACAAAGAAAATTGTTTAGGATGACAGAAGCTCGAGGTAAATGCTGTCAGCAGTCTAGCATGACTATATTAAACAATAAATTACCACAATAGAAGCTGATGGCATCATCTAAGAATATTTAATAAGATCCAGAATAGGATATTAACAGGACAAGAGATTACTACTTCAAATAAAATACTAAATTTTAGTACTGTATTTAGTTTATAGTACTGAAACTGTACATTTTCTACTACTTTTTCTGTCAGATATGTATTGGACACATAGAAGAAGAATAAAAAAAAAAGCCACCTTCTCTCTACACTTCCACTTTCCTTCAGCAATCTCAGACACTTCCTTCACTTTTCTCAACTTTTAATATCTACTTACTTTTTGTAACCTTGGAAGCTCGACATGTTCTGCAAATATCCAGCTCCTTCCCAAAAGGAAATGTTTGGGTGATTCTGTCAGTTTTTCATTTGTGTTTATGGAGGGGTTTGTTTGTTTGGGTTTGTTTTTTTGCTTTAACCCAGTTTAAGAAAATGGTTCATTATTTCCTCCCTAACTAATTTTTAGACTGGCAAACACAGAAACATGTTTTCTATATGGTGACTCTCTCTCCTCAGCTAGCCCCTTCTCTTTTGCTCTCAACATTTACAAACTGGTAACAATCTCTCCTCTGCACCCCATAATATGGGTGTCTGTTCTCACCTAACAACTTCAGCTCTCATCAGATGCCTTCATCACCTTCTTTTTCAATACTGGCTACAGTATTCCACCTAGATTCCTGACTTCTCCCTATCATTACTCCTCATTTTCACCCATACTCCCAGCAGCCCACTGGGCAAGGAGCTGCACCACTTGGTGCAGCATTTCTCTCAAGGAAAATATTAATCCGGGTCTCCCACTGCAGACCTAACTTTCAAAAACCTCATAGATGCTTCACATCATTTGTCTACTCGTCCACAGTGTATGTGGCTTAATTAACCAAGGTGTACAAGTCATTTTTAATAGCAAATGGCAAATGTAGAGTAAATAATGTCACTCGTCCCTTGAAAAAGTGATGAGTAATTTCTTTAATCATTAATGTTCAGTTGCAAGCATTCCTTTGGAATACTTAACTTGACCTTCCATTGAGCGAAGGAGTTACAAAGCTGTAATCAGTCATATTTATCAAAGAGGATGAGCATAAACATCAGCCAAAGCCTCATCACCCTTTCACTTTGTCATTTGAAAAGTAGCATCCTAGTTGAATTCTCCCTGAAGTAACTGCTCTTTTATTTTTTAACTCCCTCTTCTCCCTTTCTCTATGTCAAGGCTTATTACCTCACCCTCTGGACAAAGTCTTTACACATTACTTTTGGGACTTTGATTTCCCTTTTAAAAATTTGTGTTTACTTTGCCAAGTGATTTGAGGGAGTACCTGAGGTAGTTACAGTTGGTGTTGTCCAAACACAGTGATGCATGGGTTAGAAGTAAAGACATTGTTAGGCTGGGACTCTGTCAGAACCAAACAGCTGGGACACTGGCTTGTCACAAAAGGGCAGTAAATGTAAAAATTCTATTTGTTTTTCTTCCAGGAATACAGACTAAGTACCTTGATAGTAATTTGCCACTCTTAATCTAATTTTTTAATACTAAAGGGTATTTTGCATCAATAGGGCATATTAATGGGGCATGTAGTGTTAGACAGACTTCCATTTATTATTTTTCTGCCTTTCAAATGGAAAAAATATAACAAACATGAACAAAGCACACTAGGCAACTGCATTACCAACCATCAAGATCAATTCTATTCCACAGCAAGCTGAATGGAAATGAAAAACACCCTTCTTTTATGCTACTGGTGCAGTAAACTGGAAATTCTGCAGCAACTTGATAAGAGCTTAACTACAAAGTCTTCCAATTAAATATGAAATGAATAACACAAGCCAAACAATAGTTTGTGCAGCATTTGTTTAGAAAATGCACTCCCATGGTTTGAAAACTTCTTTTGTTTTCAACAGGATGCAGATACTGTCATTAAAACAACACTTGACACAGGGACAACAATATTTTTGTGACCGAGCAAGAGAAGTTAGCTTTAGTGCCAGGAAGGATGGAGGCAGTCTAAGGCTGGGGGACACACTATAATAACTGAATATGGAACATGGATTTATTGATAACATCCTATTACTAGAAACCATAAAGCTCAGAGCTTTAACCAACAAAAAAAAATTAAAAATAAGTTAATAAAAAAATTCATTGCTCAAGGCTGCTGCAGTGATCCCTATATGGTCATTTTAATTTTTCTGTACGCTCCTAAAATGGGCAAGTGATACTGATCTTGCCTTGACCTGAACTGTTCTGAAACACAGGCAAAATGGCACCAATAAGGAAAAAATTAAAGTGAGGAAAACTTAATTTATCACTTATATATGGAAAATGTATGTCCACACAGGATACAACTTGGCTATCCATTTATATTACTTCAAGTATCCTTTGCAAAAAATGCTGTTTTAACAGGAATTGACTTCCTAATTTCATAGCACATTTCAGATTCTGGGAAAAAAATGCAATAGCCTAACACCACAACGGACAATCTTCCTGGGATTATTCTGATGAGAGCTTCATAGCTTTCCAGAAGCATCTAAAGCCAGGTAAAGAAATAGCTACCTAAAGGATCCAAAAATTAAACACCTATAAACCTAAGCCACAATTGATGTTTAGGAAGAATTTCTATAATTGCTTTTATAGTATATTTTGCACACTCTTCCAAATATGTGTAAATACAACACTGAGAATTATATAAATTTTCATAAAACTAGGTAATATTCAATTAAGACCATCAACATGAAAAAACATAAGGCAATCACTTGTTGCACAACCAAAATCTCAAGCTTCAGGTAGAATTAGAGCAGAAAAATACAGGATCCAAACTGCTTTAATTAAAATAAAGAAATAAATATAATAATAATAAATTACCCTGCGTGGTCATTTACTAAAGTTCTAGTAAAGCCACATGGCTTGAACTGCCCACTTAAAAACATCCATGAGGAACAAGGATTCCAGTCACTGAGCTCAAACACAATACTTCTTGAATTAGCCACAGTGATTGGGGTACTTGTACATCAACACCCAAATACATCTATACTTCTTGATATTTCAGGGAATATAGCAAAAACTGTTACTTGAAAGAACACCACCCAGAACATTTAAGAACATACTATCAAACATTTGGATTAAACTATAAAAAGTCAGTGAAATGAGAAAGAAGCTTTCAGAAAAAAAAAAAAAATAAAAAAAATTAAAAAAAATAAAGAGGAGCTATCACCCTGATGGTTAAATAGAAATTTCAAGTATAAAGTCCCTATCAAACAATTATAGTCATATACAACAGCAAATCTTGTGCTTCTTATAAATATTGAGAATTGCCTTCAACTTATTGTTTCTTCTTATTAGTTTGAATCTTGAGGCCTTTTAGGATTAGCCATACCAGCATCCCTGATTTGGGGGTTACAGAATAGATGAGGTACCTACAAAAACTCACATCTCCAACTGACCTACAGTCTATTTGGCAAACCTTTGTATTATTTTAAGGGAAAAGCAGCACTCTCCCATGAAGTTCACAGCATCCAAAGTTCCACAACACCAAAAGAGAAGACAGCAATCACAAAACACCTAGAATAAGTTTATTTGGTGACGTGAAATAGAAAAATGGTTCAAAATTTATATGAAATGTGAGGTCAGGAAGGTTCTGTCTGTTCATCTAACTAACAGCTATAACTCAGAGTTTGATTTTCTGTTCTGAACGTACAGAAAGAAAGCAAATTTTGTCCTTTTCTAATATGAATACTCAAGTGAGGAGAAAGAGGAATCTTCTCCAAGGTGTACTGAGACTTTTGGACACACAAAAAAGAATCCAACTTCAATCAGAGAAGAAGAATGTTTCTGTCTAAGAGAATCAAGGATATTGTTTTTTTCCCTCAAGTTGTTTTTGTTTGTTTGTTTGTTTTTAAAAAAAAAGCTTTTCAAAACCAAATTTAGCTCTCAGAGAAGTTTTTTAACCTGACCTTGCAAGACAAATCAGAGAACTAGAAAGGCATTTAGCCTCCTGTATTAGAAAACACAGTGCTTAATGTTAAATAAGCTAAATAAAAATAAATAAACACAACTACAAAAAAAAAAAAGAAAAACACACACAAAAAAAAAACACACACAAAAAAACCACAAACCAACCAAAGAAAAACAAAACACAAAAAACCCCAACAAAATTCAATTTCTCAGGTACCCAGGGAATCTCTGAGCTACACAAAATGCACTTTCAATGGAAAGAAGTTACAAAGAATGCTTTCAAGGCAATGAGAAAAGAAAGAAAAACAGTCAATTATTAACATTCAGAAATCCTACCATTTCTTGACAAACAAAGCTGGGACTTTTGCTGTCTGCCGAGAAATAGGAAAAATCATAGGTAAATGTCTTGGTTCTTTCTCGTCCTATGTCTCCAGTACTACCCTCTGGCACCTATGTAAAATAAAATTAAAAAATAATAATTAAAAAAGAGCTGGTACAATACATTCTGATGAAGTAGTTAAAAACATTCTACAGTACAGAACCATAACGCAAATTGAACATAGGGCTGTACACACTTAGAAATTCATAATGACCGGTCAGCCTATTATTCCAATGCCAGTGAAAAAACTGGCAAGAGATACCCCCTTTGGCAAGAAAAAGAGTCACATTACAAGGCAGCGCAGCGGAATAATTTGGATTTTACTTGCTGCTCCTAACACCACAGTATATTATTGTCACAAGACTTCCATTCAGTTCAATCAGTCCTGTATATGATATACAGATAATGAGAGCTTATCCTATACATATAATTAAGAGAGAGAGAGACCTCTTTGCACTGTGAACAGCATCTCAGTGTGGAGTCATAAATAAAATGGTATTATAGACCTGGTTCTTAAGGCTATCATCATGCTCAAGACACAACAGCTAGCACTGCATTTCAGCACTATTCATGGCTATTTGAACAAGTATAAACAAAGCACACAGTGAAATTCCTTTTCATATGTTTCTCCTTGGAAACTATCTGGCAAAAACCTATTTGCTGGGTGTGATTTCTCTTGCTGAGAAAAAATGTTACAATATACCATCAAAATATTATAGCAACTGATGGATATTTCGGGTTTAGTTCATTTTCATAGGAATTCCAGGAGACTACTTCGACAGATGAAGCAAAGGTTTAAGAGCTGCCAGAAACATACCTCTCTTCTGTTGTTGGCTTCCATCTTCCAACTAAGTAATGTGCAGAGTGATAAACCTTAAGAAACCCATGAGATGTAGCCTACAGACTGGTTTGCAGAACAATGCAGTTCAGTAAGCTACCAGTTTAACCTGTTTCCAGAAAGGACACTACATTTTAAAAACTAAGGGCTGTTCTCCACAATGCAGCAAGCACCAGTGTTTTGTCCAGTCATATTTTGGAAGCTATTTGGTTAAGATTGCCTTTTTTAGATCATATCTACTCACCTTTAAGTTTGTGATTGTTGTTTTATTTTTTTCCATTGAAATGATAAACTTTGCATTAAGGTCTTTCTCCCTGAAGGAAAAAAAAAACAAACAAATCCAAAAAGAAAAACAGAACAAAACAACCACTTGAGTATGTTAAATAAACATCACAATCATCCACAGTCATATTTCCAGTCAACAGGTTTCTTGCCACAGTTAGTTATCAAGTGAATTCCTTCTTACTTCATTTTTTATTGTTCTGACCAATGTTTATTTATTGCTATGGGATATATTTGAAGTACTTGGGCTTGTCGCCAAACCCCTTCATCTAGAAACAGAGCAGCAGCTTGGGGGAAAACCTGCTTCAGAAGTTCAACTCTGCAAGTCAATTAAGTGGTTTGTTCTTAATTTGAAGTACTCTGATCCAAAGCCCAGTGAAGTCAATTACGTGGCTCTAAGGAACTGCAAAACAGAACATCACAAGATAAGCACCAGCCTTAGAAGCAGCACTTCCCATTTACCCATGTAGCCTTAGTAACAGGGACTAAATATTGAAACCACAAAACCCCAGTGCTTTAAAACTCTTAGAAATAAAGTACCCAAGGTTTGATTTTATTTTTGTTTTGAGCTGCAGTGCATCACAGCAGTGCAGGAGAAAGGCTCTGCTACCAAGGGAATGTTACACAGGTTTGTTGCTTCTCAGAGCAGAATGATTCCAGGAAGGAAAAAAAAAAAAAAAGTCAGTCCAATTCTGCATCAGTGTTTTCATGCCCCCACATCTATTTCACACCAGCTGCCTCTGACTGTTTTCAAAACTATCATAAAAAAAGAATTGTTAGTGTCTAAAACCAGCATGTATCAACCTGCTTACTAGAGACAGGATTTCATTATAGTTAGTCAGGCTACTCTTGAATGACAACGTTGAGCATAACATCTCCTGTGTTATTAAAAGCATGCAGATGAAAGGGAAAAAAAAAGGCAAAAGATGAAGATTACTATATACACCATACGAAACCCTCGCTCCCCAAATGCTAGCAGACACGCCTGTTCCAAAGCCATCTGCTCAATCACCTGACAAACTGGTGTGCCCAACTGGTGCAAAGGAAAGTAGAGGGTTTTAAAGCAATAAATTGCATGGTATCTCAGTGATTACTGGCTATCTGCCTGCACCAACCCAAAATGAAAGTGAGAAACTTCTTCCTCTGAATAGGAGACCCCAGTTCAGGATTTTAATGTGATATTTTCCTCCTCGGGGTGCACTGGATCACCCAACTCTTTAGTCCCCAGCTGACTATGCAGCCACCCTCTATTCACATTTGATTTTCCTGGAAAAACTTTAAAGAAAAGCAAAAGCCATTTTAAAATCTACATGAATGAATAAAGATTAGGCAAATAAAAGCTCTTATTTAAATATCAACACATTAAGTTATTTTATAAGCTAATATATAATTGTAATAATTAAAACATTCATTATACAACTGAATTTAGATCGACCACAAAAAGAATGTTAGAGGCATGCCTTAAGAGATGCCTCTTAGTCATTTCCATGTCATCCTTAGCAGCTTTTACTACATCTACACTTAAGAGACTGAAATACTAAAATCCAGCTACAGGTAATATACAGGGAAATGGAGAAGTTTCCAACAGTGTTTTTCAGCAGGAAATAGCTTTTGGCTTGGTAGCAATGCAGCCTGTGGACAGCTACAATTCATCCTGCTTCCTCAACACTCTCTACCTGTCTGTAACTATTTGCTCCTTGAAGGTGTACTAAGTAATGAGGTCCAATTAAATGTCTATCTCGCTATAAAAATTTGTTCAAATATAGTTTGTAACCTGCTTCCTCTAGGAAGTTTGGAACGACTCCAAGTGGGAGGAAGTGTGGGACAGAATTACTGCTTTTTAGTCTAGATTTCTTCATGTTTGAAATATGTGAGGGGAAATAATAAAACATATTGGTGTTTTCTTTCCAGTTTTGTAGCCAGCTCTCCACATTACAAAACCTAAAGCTACTTGGTAATGGAAAACTGATACAAAATGTGTAAAGTCTAACACCCGTATATTAGCTATACACCATGCTGACAAGCCTACAGTCGGTAAGTTTTGTGATAATACTGATAATATAACTAGATAGTATTAAAGCGTGAGGATATCAAATAACCCCCTCCCAAAAAATGCGTTAGCCACTAAAAAGAAATTCATACATAGAGGTTTGTCTTTATGTAGGGGAAGGGAGAGGGAGAGCACAACCTGAAACAGGAATACTATGATCAGTATCAGTAAGCCAAGCCGAAAGAAGTGAAAAGAATTAACAGGAATCAAATGCTAAAGCTTCATTTTAATATGAGACAGACAGATATAATTTATTGTACACATAAAGAGTTTGAGAGGATCCCATATAAAAAAAAATTCATTTAATGCAGCTCTGTAGGGGCTGGCTGAGTCCCCTTCAAAATGTTTTGATGCCAAGTTCCACCTGAATGGAAGGTTCAGGCTGTAAATGGCTGTATTGCAGTGTTGGGTATCCCTCTGGTCCAGGAGAACCCTACTGCAACCAGCTGCTCCTCCAGCATCTAAAGGAACCACTAGCCCCACCTCAGCCCAAAGACAAGCCCCAGCCACTAACCATAGGCTCTGCCCCAGCAAATTCCACCCCCCTCATCACAAAGCAATGTAAGGGGTCCAGCTGCCAAAACCAGTTGACAATGCTTTGATGATTTAAGAAAGTTTGCTTCCCCCCAAGCCCAATCTGCTCACATGGCAGCATTTAGGGCTAGCCTCCAGGCTGCTCTTGCTGCTGTTTCATACACCACGTGGAGTTCCAGGATCACAAGGGAAAGAAATTTATAACCCGTGATCTGTGGCCCCTAACCAAACTACAGAGGGATCAAACAGGCGAGTTTCTTGGCGCAGACATCAGGAAATACATCAGGCCAGTGCTGTTATTAACCCTCTACTCTTGCTAAATTCAGCTCATCATCCAGCAATTACAAAGAGGAGAGAAGAGGGGGAAAAAAAGAAAGGAAAAAGAAAAACGAGAAAAACTACTTCAAATAATACTGAGTCTTAATATAAATAGTATCAATATTAATACCAAGATACGCTTAAAAGAACTCGTATACTTGTTTGTAATGGAGTAACTTGATAAATGGCTTACTCTGGCAAAGTTCTAATAACTTCTCTTCATCACAACGGGCATGTGTGTTTAGAAGAACTGCCCCAAACTGAAGATGATTCAGCAGCTATATCAAAACACAATGGCTTCATCGAAGAAGCTCCAATGCAGGTATCTCCCTGTCAAGTTTTCTTTCTCTCTTTCCTTTACACCCCCTGCTTCTTTTCAGGGCAAGGACCAGAGCAGTTTTTGCACCTCCATGGGCATCTAGTTGAAATCACACTACAGGCACCCAAATGTAACCAGTATCTCCAGATTTCAAGGCAAATTGCCATGAACCTTGCTCATTACGTTACTTACCACATACTCCACAAGACTTTCTGAAGAACCTCCCACAGAGAGAAGGGAGGTGAACATGGAAAAGCACTGTCACCTCAAATATAAATCAACAAGCTTTAGAACAATCCCTATTCCAACCATGCAAAATGTGTTCGGTCTTTTTCCAAGTTCATCTTGAAGTTGCTTTCTTTAAGGTCCCTCAATGGAAGGTTCAATTATTTAAACAGTGCCTTTTAATTAATCTGTTCTGTATTATTACAGCATTTATTATAGCTTACCCCATTAGAAAATCATTATGTTATGTTTTCCATTAAATGGATACTATGGGAATCACTGGTGATTACCATAATACCTGTCAGACACAACTCCAAGAACAGAAAGAATGAGGCACATTTCATCTGAGGGGTGGGAGGGGAAAACCAAAAAAGGCCAGGACAGGAAGTGCCATCAGTTTTCCCAAAGAGTGTTTCAAAAGACCACTACAGCAAACCTCCAAGGCCATGCAGACAAGGCCACATGCACTACCTGACCTGCCTGAAGAGCACCTCTGTATCAAAATAAGAAGAGGCTTTGTCAAATATACTCCTGGAAATTCACTTAACTGTAGATATCTAATGGAACATGTCTTGGAAAAGGGTAATACTGAAGAGCAGATGGGCAATTTTGGTTTTCAACTACTCAAAAAACATAGTCTGAGCACTTGTAAAAGCAACTCAACCATGTTTAATGGCTTTTCTTTTCAGCAAAGTGCCTACTACTTCTTATGTTTGCATTTGAGGTACAATGTTACAGATTTCTTGGTTTATCACTCTATCCAGATGTATTTCTAGGGTCACAACATGAAACCAGGAGTTGCTTAATGACCAGAAGAATTCAGGGTAGATTTAACTGAAAAATAAGGACAGAGTGTGTCACAGGAAGAACTTGTCTCTTTCTTGCAGCTTGGTAATGTACTAAGTGTACATTTGTCCTGATGTCCCATTGAATTACACAGACTAAGACCACTTTCCTTTGTCTGAGTAACTCTTAAAAGGAGAATGAATGTTCAATTCAATCATATGCTTTAAAAAGTCAAACAAAAAAAATCTCCTACACAGGAAATTCTTCTGTAACTACAGGAAAAGTAAAGTTGGTGCAATCTGAGATTTCACATTTTCTCTTTCCCATCCAGAGGTTTTTGTTTGGTTTTGGGGTTTTGGTTTTTTAACTTCTTCGATGCTTATTCAATCATTTTGCAAAGTACATCTTTTTCCAAATGCAATTCCATA
>JANHFX010005464.1:171162-182189 GCA_027560015.1 Chloroceryle amazona
ACAGGAAAAGTAAAGTTGGTGCAATCTGAGATTTCACATTTTCTCTTTCCCATCCAGAGGTTTTTGTTTGGTTTTGGTTTTTTAACTTCTTCGATGCTTATTCAATCATTTTGCAAAGTACATCTTTTTCCAAATGCAATTCCATATCTAGTTGTAGTTAAAAACATAAATATGGTGGTCTGTATATAAAACACCTTCAGTACACTTTGGGTTAAACTAATTTTTTCCATAAATGTCAGTAACCAGTAGTTTCAACATAATGTTGACTGAGACCTAAAATTGGAACAAGACAAGCAAGAGGATTTAATCACAAGATTCTGGGAATCCACTGTGGCTTGAGTTAATGGTACTACATCGTGTCACTGCATAAAAATCACAGTTGTCTCCACAGCAGGGCAACAGCCCAGCATAACCTGAGCTCCAAGTGACCCCATGCTGCTGGCTGAGATGGCTACATGCTCATAATTAAATGACTGAAGCCATGTTTACATTAATATAGTCTAAAAGTAATTCAGGTTTGGTTTGAGGGGAGGTTCCTACGTGGATCCTCTGATAGCTGGTAAGGGATGCAGTCTCCTCCACCTTCGGGGGAGCTCTTCAGATGACTCTACAGCCACCTGGTTTTCCTCTGAACAATGCAGCTCCTTTGTTTCAAGACCTCTACCAAGGTCTCCAATCCATCTGATGTGGTCCAACAGATTCAAAAGCTGTTAGATGAGACCAGACTGACTGACAGACAGGCTGTGACATCTCTCAAGCTTCATCTCAAGAAGCCAGACAAGAAAACAGCAGAAAAAAAAAAAAAAAACCTTGGGTGTGAAGTTAAAATAAACAGCTTTCTATGGATGCAATTATGATTGTGTCTCAGTAAGAAACTGCACATATCCTTGGTACTTTAAAAGAAAGATTTGTCATAAAGCACATTTTGTGTGGGTATTGGCTTTCTGTGATCAATGTAATCCTGCTAATTTGTTAGTGTAGACTTCTAATGATACCTGTGTTCACTTTGGTGGCACCGGTTTTATAAAAAACACGGGAAAACTTTGCAAAGAATTGAGAGTTCTGCTACTCCCAGAATTTTCTTCACAGCAGAGCTGAAACCAGAAAAATAAACCCAGAGAAACAGAGGAAATCTTGTACATTTCATGAAGCAAAAATATTCTCTTCGTTTATATACCAGTATACACATATCACTTCTCTTACGAAGGACAACCTCGATTAGATGCCTTTAGCCATAAGAATATGCTTTACCAACACTACTGAAAGGCAACAGTTTAATCTACGGCAGTAAGGCTCTCCTGGAAAATGAATGTACAGGTGCCCTTGTGCTGTCTTCTGTCAAATGACATCTACCTTTTGGGGGGGAATCATGTATACCCGTGAGAACACATACAGGCTGGTCGCCACAATAAATCATGTACCTGACCCAGGGTTTAAATATCTATTTTAAATAATATTACAGGTAGACTTCACCTGTCAATAGCTCAGGCCAGGTCTGGTAGGTAGCCACCTAAGCAAAATGTTTAACCATCAGTAACAGCTAAGTTAAACCACCTGAAAAGTGTTTAACCCTCAATTAGCAGACTATCTCAACAGTGACTTTTCTGCTTTGTCTGTGTAGATGGAATGTCAGACCAGGGTCAGTAATACCTAGTCTTGCATAGCTAAATTTTAAGATATCAACGTGTGAACTCCCTCTTACTTTCCTGGTGTCATCCTTCAAAAAAAAAAACAACATAGCAAATGCCAATCTTTGGAAGAAGCAACGTAAAATACAACCTCAAACACAACCAAGTTATTTGAATGACATCCTGGTATTCTGTTGTAACCATTGTGACGCTATGAAGTTGCTCTAGGACTCCTGGATTTTAGTTCATGAGATTATTTTTGGTTTTAATATCTTGCTTCTGATTTGTTCTTTTACTCCGGCTATTCCAAGTGATACAGTATTGACTTAAACTCTTGTGTACGGCAAAGCACAGTTCTAAAAACAATTACAGTTTCCTGTCTTCTGGGGCAGGAGGTCCTCAAATTAGAAATTAAAAAAAAATTAAAAAAATAGTGCTTGGCCTCACAGATCTATTAGCCCCTCAAGTAACGCATAAGGCTGCTCTTCTGTCATTCTTTTTTCACCCGAGACATGTACAAGCAGTCTGGACTGAACACATTACTTCAGTTATCTAAGTACTTACTTCAGTTATCTTTCAAATGTATAAGCATACAGAAAAAAAAAAAAATGATGGGTGTACTCCAGGTTTTCTGGCTCTCACACTGCTTTGTATTTACAATATAAACTCTTTGGAGAAGAGTCTTCATAAAGCCAGTATTTGAAGTATCGGCGTCTTCGACCATAAGAACTATGGCCCATCAGCAATTCAGATGCCAAGTGCCACGTATACCTTCTTTCTGTTAGATAACTCTGAAAAACCCTCTCTCAATGAATAACCCTGGCTTTGTATTCATAGCTACTGCAAAACAGAGGACTTTGCTCTTCAATGCAGTCAGCTGTTCCTACCAACAATACCTGCCTTTCAGATACTCAGACTTCTAAGAGTCTTCAAGTCCAAGAGCTCAGTTAGGTTAAAATAGCTGAGTGCTAATCCCATTTATTTCAAAACCAGTCTTAATTTCAAGTAAACAAAGCCTGAGAATGCCACAGACTCACCTTTCTCTCGCTTCGTTTCATCAAAACAGCTACCATACGGAGAGGCTCATTCCCTTTTTCTCTGCTGGTCTCAGGGAGCTCTCAACAAAGAGAAGTGTTTGAAAGTATTTTATTGTTCATCATTTTAGTGATACAATGTGCCTAGGGAACCTGGTAATATGTTTGATAATACTGAAATGAACTAGGAAAAGCTATTCTAAAACTATGTCTTTAAGTTCAAGATGATTAAGATCATAAAGTTAGGGGGATTAGAAATGGTAAATGAGTCCAGTTTAATCATGTTGCCCCACACTCGCCCACACTGCTCCCACTGGCACTGGAAGGTCTTTGTTTTTCAGTGTTAGGGAGGAGGACAAACAAAACAAGGTAGTGATTGTGACAAACCCCACAGGCCTGAAAAACTTTTGAAGTATTTGCATTAAAGCACTAAAAAGCACCAAAAATAATAAACACTTGTAAACAGGGGCTATATGGGGGCTTCCCAGTCTCTGATGCAAAGTTTATGCAAGATTAACTGTCACAGTCCCAGCCATTAACTCATCAGTTAATGGGAACACAATATTTTGCTGGAACTCCTCAGAGCATCTTCTGCAGTGGTCGAACCTGCTCCAGTTTTGCTGCTTACCAACATAAGCATAATGCTCTGCACTTGAGACTCTCTCCCTGATATATCTTGCTTGATACGTGAAAACAACAAGACCCCCACTTTAAGAACTTTATACCCCTGTTTATTCTCTCTCCTATGTATAAAGCTGTGCAAAAACCACTGCAGAGGAGGTCAGAGGTAGAACAGCAAGCACAGCAGCTACTTAAAACTCACCCAGGTCTACTCTCACCTTTCCATTCAAGCAAATTCATTTCCTGTAATGACTTTCTTCAAAGGAATTAGCTCTTCTGAACTGCTTGGGCTTTCATTCCCCTCAGGAGACACTTCCACAATCTGCACTATCTCATTAGCAGGAACTCCTTCGATACCTTTTAAGCAGATCCATTATTAGCTTCATTCCATTACGCCAAAGATACTGTGAAGGAGCCATAACTAAATAGTTAATTCCTCTTTTTAAACATTTAATCCCTGTAAACATTTCTAGATTTGCATCTCCTAATCTATACCAGTAGTCGTAGCACACAGAGTACATACGTAGCTCAATATTTTTTGAGCCGGTGATTCCCATAACTTTTGTTGATCTTTTCCATCATAATTCAGATAAGAAGGTTCCAGAAACAAGACTTTATGAAATATTGACCCAGGGGCTTGCTGGGGGAAGTACCAACTACAGCTTCAGTGTTTGCCTCTGCAATATATTTGCAAACAAGAACTGCACTGTGGTTGGAGCAGACTCCTACATTCAAATCCATTGCTTCTAAAAGGGAGAGCTTCAAAGATTAACCACGGAGTGAAATGGCACAGAAAGAAGAGGAAGACAAGACATTGGTGTTCAAAGACCACGTACTTCAGCAGAGATGAGAAACTCTAGAGAAACAAACCACCAGACAGTGCTGGCATTCTCTACTGCTGGTACTCCCAAGTTTCAGCTTGCTTCCATGCTGCTGACATCTGCTATTGTGGAAAAACCTAAGGAGTTCAACAAGTTTTTCTAGAATATCCTGACCTGTGGCACCTAAACTCACAGGCAACTATCATCCTTGGTGTTGGCTTCTTGACTTGACCTTTCATTTCAGCAAAGGCCATGCTCACATTAGACCCCACTCCTTAACACAGCTGTCCTCTACTGCATTTCACCACCCTTTAGGGAACACAGGGCTGGACCATTTGCAACTTCAGTTCCAGGAGAACTATTGTTCTACTTTACACTTGCAATGTTCTCCTTACACTACTGAGTAAAATAACTTTGGCCTTTCTCCCCCACCCCAACGTTTCTTCCATTCCTATATAACCGAACCTGAATTAATTACCATTATGCCAAAAGAAAAAAAAAAAATTAACAACCCAGCCATCTCCCATGCTACTATATAAGATTTCTGTCACCTCTTACTTATTCTTGCCACTGACAACCAAGACTTTTCTGGAAGCCCACCAGGCTTATCTCTATTTTTTTTTTTTCTTTTCTAATCATTACAAGCTCAAGTCACTCTGCTTTGAGCAAGCTGCTGTTTTACATTTGCTTCAACGGCAGGTTCACCAGCCTTTCCTCAATTTTTAAACGGTCTGCTTGCAGCATTAGAACCCAGCTTACATACCTTTCTCAAATATATAATCCACATAGATACCATTTAGAGAAGCCTGACAATACACAGCATCTCTATTTCCCAGATGCAATTGCATCTTCATTCCAAAACTACAGACAGCAGTAACAACAGCCATAAGCTACCATCACTGAGACTTTTATCATCTTTGAGGGCATTTTTACATAATTGCAAATGTTTGTGTCACAATTTGTTGGTGGTGTCCATGGTCAGACAACACACATTCTTGGCACGTTTCAAAAGCAGAATTCTCCTTAGTGCTGGTCAAGTACCATCAAAACCAGGGACCGGCAGTCCAATTATTTCCTTTCACCTATAGGGAAACACAGATCAGACTTCTTCCTCCCAGCTGAACAAGTAGTAGATTTTTGTGCCCTCTCATGCCTGGCAGCCTCACCATGCTGAGCTGCCAAAGCCAAATGAACGAAGCAGCCCACTCTTCTCCACCCCACCCAAGAAACTGGCCATACCCACTGGGTATCACCAAGCCACAGCAAACCACAACTTACCTGTTAAGCACATCTTAACTTAGGTCATGTAAAAAGCAGTGACTACTAAGGAGAGATGACACATTGTCATGCTGACGCTCACTCCTCTGGTCCTCTCTGTATTACAAGACCTTTCCTGAGAAGGTATGCATGACTATATTGCAGAATAAAGCTCTTCCTACTGGTCACTTCTTTTGAAGAGGTGAGAGATAATAAATAGAAAATAAAAACATTTCTTAAAGTGCCTTACAAAACTTTAAAAAAAAATAAAAAAAATATTCAAGTTCTCTTAGTATCTGCTTGGTAAGATCCAAGAACTCAGATCACTGTTTACAATAAGCACCAGTCCAATTCTAACAACAGAAATAGCACACCGATGAAGGTCCTTATATATACATATATGCCTAGCTTACTTCCACAGAGAGAAGTGTGTCTACTCCGAAGACTTTTTCCACGAGGAAAAGTCTGGCAGAGGTCATTAAATGGCTTCAAGATTTCGGACACAAAATAGGCAAAAAAGTCACATTCAGAAGGTTTTTATCTTGCCAACTCAGCATCACAGTAGATTTTTATTGGATTCAGACTCACCCACAGATAAAGGCAGAAACAAGAGAGAGGTACATTCACCCCAGGCACACCAGAGCCTCATCTATCCTTTCAACTTCTTTTTATAGTAGAGAAATCATACATGATTATAAAACAAATCACAAGCACCACTATTAAAAATGGAAGCTCCAAGAGTTAACATAATAAATATGTTACCATATGAAATATCAGCTTGCTGATCAATGGCTTATCCCCATCAGCACCATAGTTCAAAAAGCAACTATTGTATTGTAAAGCTCCAAATTGTATTTCTGTTATCACCCTGGATGCCTCTTAAGAGCAAGAGCCAACACTCGGTGCTCAGAAACAGACGCACCAAAAATTTCGTGTGCTGAAGGAAAATACGGTATTTAACCAGAAGTGTCCTTGCTTGTAACCACTCCCATCTTTTCTCCCTCTACCCCCGTTACACTGACATTACAAAACACTATAAACTCATGAAAATGAAAAATCTACAAGAGTAACCTATACTTTACACACAGCAATTCATCGTGAGACACCGATTCATTCCCTGCTTCCTTGTATTGGAAATTCTAGAATGTATTCTCCATGTCTGTCTTTTGCTTCACTTCTCAGTTCTAAAAAGCGGGGATAGTTAATTATGAATTGCCAACTCCCAGTAAGCTCCTACCTAAATCACTTGTAAACATTCAGAAAGAAAATTAAGATTTCAGGATTTCAGCTGGCTCTTCACTGTTTACTTATCTCTTTTTGCTGCTACAAAAAGCCTCCAGTCACATGTTCCCTGTAAAATGAAACAGCTTGGTTTGCATCTCTGTCCTTTGCATTGCTATATTAATTTGAGCTGATGAAAACTCTGCTATTGATACTAAGGCTGGATTGTGCAATCAGTTATTTTTAAAGATAATATAACGTTGGTCCTAAATTTGCCAAGGTACTCTTGACTCCAGCTCTGCACACAGAGGAGTTATAGACTTATAAGCATAACTGAGAGGTGTGATAATGTAAAACCAAGAAGGCCACCCTTATGTCTAATGAATAATTGTGCAGAACATAATTGTGGATTAAAAGTATAAACACTAGCATGGCCTTTAATCCAAACAAATCCCAGAGTCTTCGCTAAGCAATTAAACATATTTTCCTCTGTCTCCTCACTGTCAAACATAAAAGCTGTCAAATCTTCATGCAGTAATAGTGTATGACTGTTGAACCACGCAGAGAACTATAGGCATGGACCCATGTTTCTACCATCCTCATCAGTTACTCATGTTTGGAGAACAAATCCAAGGAGCACATGCATGCAGCATTAAGAAAATTATCCTTTAAAAATCAAATCGAATGGCAAATCCTATTTCCTTATATTGCAATTAAGAACAGAGCTGTGGGAAAGTCTACACAGATCATTTAAATAAGCATTTTAAAATACCCAGAGCACTGCATAAGCACAGGGAACAACAACTTACTGCAGCGCAAATCCAGTCTGGTGTCAGCTGCATCTTCTGCGGGTAAGGTCATCATTGTATGACCCTCGTTTAGTTGATACAGACAATTAGTTTATGAAAATGCAAGAAACAGATGAAAAAGGTTAAAAAAAAAATATGCTTTTTTCTTCTATTTGCCTTTTAATTAATGAAGATGAGAGCTACCAGGTGTAAGAAACTGAGGGGCACAATAATTAGTGATAGTATCTGAAAGAATCAAGTTGGTATTTCCTTTACTAAATATCAAAACAGTTCTTCTCATTTAGCATACTTCAGCCAGTTTTATTCAACTGGCAAAAGTAGTATAAAAGTGTTTTTCCTGAGCACTAACTGAATTATAGTTTCCATGAAATGTGACCTAAAATGGCAGTAAAAAAAGGTAAGCTCCTCATTCTTCTTTAATGACTCTGAAGAGATGAACATAAAGCAACATCTTTATTTGCAGATGCAATGCATGATACAAAAGGGAGAGCCAGAATTAGATTAGGCTTAACAGGATCCCAAATATCTTGCACTATGCAGAAGACAGTGACTAGTAACCAGTAACCCAAAGTCACCTGTTCAATAAGTGACCAGAGAAGTGCCTCAGAGCCAATTACCCTTCTCTATAATCCCACCATTTTGCTCAGGAGCAGCCACTGAGGAATGACAGGATCTTGATGAGAAACTGCATTTTGTGAGACCTGATATGAGATTCTCCAGTCAAGTCCTTCAAATTCTAAGACAATAAATGAATGCTTCTAGTGACTTTTGGAAAATGAACCTTCGAACTAATGGTGACCAAAACCATTAACTTGCCAGAGCAAAACACATCAACTACCCAACCTCACCTCCCTGAAGATTTCTACTCAATGAACAACACCTAGTCTTCTCCAGCTGGCAGGTTTTTAGCCACTTGACAGAAACATCAAAATATAAGCACAGATTGAAATGCTGTCATTACAATTCAGCACTGAATAAAGGAAGCCAAAGAATAGCTGAAGACTCACCAAGGAACTGAACTTTCTAAGCTCACACAGCTAGTTTCAAAGCAGTAACTGTAAAGCCATTTTTACTACATTATCCAGAGATATAATTCAAAAACCTCTAGCATGACCTTGGTATAACATGATTTGGGATGCTAACTGGTTTAAGAAGAATGATCAAGGGCTTTGACAACAGCACGGAAATGAACAATTTCCTTCCTTCCAGGTCAAGTCAGGGAATGAGAAGACTAAAAACAAATCACAGCAGAAGGAGAGAAAAAGAAAACTAAAGTTTGTCATCTATCTAAGCAATGGAACAGCAAGAAATCCTTAAACAACCCCCTCCCTATCACATGATTCATTGCAAGATCCATGTTTATGACTTATTACACAATTAGCAGTGCTATGACACCACACAGAGCAACTGCTCCATAATGCAGAAGCCTTACCGATAACCATTCATTAACTTTGTCTCCTCTAATTAAAAATGACTCATGAAATAAGCTGCGTTATATGATTAAGCTTCGAACAAACCAAAGCAAATTTAAAGACACATGCAAAATTAAATTTAACCCAGTTTAAAAGAACCTGGCCCCTTCTACTTGACACTCACCCTTCAGATATTTGTAGACATGAGTAAGATCCCCTCTCAGGCTTCTCCTCTCCAGGCTAAACAGCCCCAGGGCTCTCAGCCTTTCCTCATAAGACATGTTCTAGTCCCTTCAGCATTCTTGTAGTCTCCACTGGACTCTCTCTAGTATTTCCCTGTCCCTCTTGAACTGGGGAGCCCAGAACTGGCCACAACACTCCAGATGTGGTCTCACCAGTGCAGAGTAGAGGGGGAGCAGAACCTCCCTCGATCTGCTGGACACGCTCTTCCTTATGCGCCCCAGGATACTATTGGCTTTCCTGGCCACAAGGGCATACGGCTGTTCCACGGGTAACTAACTGCCCACCAGAACTCCAAGGTCCTTCTCCATGGATCTGCTTTCCATCAGGGCAACCCCTAACCTGTATTGGTGCCTGGTGTTATTTCTCCCCAGGTGTAAGAGCTCTACACTTGTCATAGTCAGACACTTACCAGTTTGCAGAGTAAGTTCATTCACAGCCCAAGCATTGCCACTCAGTACAATATGTCAAAGATAGTATTGATCACAGCAGGCCTCTGCCCACCCTGCTCTTTGGCTCTTTCTTTTCCATCCTATCACAATTTTCATCATTTTCTAGGTATGCTCTGATGTAGCCCCATCCAAGCTCCCATGTGTATTCTAGACACGAGGTTCAGAGTCATTGTTTATAATATTCTTTTGCCACTACACCTGCGGACTTCCACTTTATCAGTTGGGGTTTCCACTGCCTGCCACAATTAACAGCCCTTTTCCCTTCTGCCATATGCTTTCCACTTCCCTCTCTCTTCTGTCTCTTCACAGTTCTAGTCTGCAAACAAAACTTCTTTGTGCTATCAAAACACTCCAAATAACAAGTCTTATCAATACTTTTAAAGACTTACACTACCTGTTATCAGAGATTCTCAAAATAAAAGTGAGGTGACCTCTAACCACTTGGCTCCACCAAACTGCCTAAACTCTTTGAAAGTAACCTGCAATATTTTCCCTTTGTGAGCTTCAGCAACTCTATTTTCATAAGGTTTACTTCCCCCTCGCCCCAAAAATCACAAGGTATGGGCTTTCAGAACTTGACAAATTTTACTGAAACTGTGAAAGGAAGAGTGGGAGCCTGATTAGCTGCCTGTGCTTTTATAACACTTGTCTTTTTTAACTGGCTACATCATTCCAGAGGAGGGAAGAAGTAACAGCACTGCCAGTAGCATCTGACCATTTTCTAGATATGGTTCTTAAATGTCATCATTAAAAATTAACTCTGTTGTGCATATTAGCCACTTATTTCGCCAAAGAAAACTATTTCTTTCCTGGACACATCTCGGGCAGTGGGTGATGAATTCCTGTTAACATATTAAATAGGGGGAGGACTGACGCTTTTATGCTTTGATCTTAAGTAGCCAGCTAATAACTTTTACCATAGTGGCTTCTCCACAAAAGCAGGTGTTCCACACAAACTAGACAACCTCCCTTTCAAGGAGGTAGAAAGGGTTGCAGTTTCTCTGTGAAGTAGCTTTCCTTCACATTTCAGAAGCCTGGTTTGTGCAGCCTTGGCAGGCCCTTGTCTCTCCATAATTTTCTATCTTCACCCAAGTAAACTTTTCTTTATTATAAACGCATCAGACAAACCAATGCTTAACATCGTGACAGACTGAACTTTGCTAGAAAGGCCCCACAACCGTCCAGCACAACGGCGGGGCTACTTCCCAGCCTCCCGGGAAACACAGACACTCCCAGCTGAGCACCAAATCTCTCAAGTCTCAGGCACAGTTCCCTCGCAGCCTTCACCGCTGTAATGGCTGTCACCGCCTGCACAGAGGGGACCAGGAGTTTCGCGCAGCCCCTGCGAGCGGCGGCGGCGACTCGGGGGCTACTGCCGTGTACCCGGGGCCTCGCAGTCCCCCCCGGCGCTAGACGCGGGAAAGGCCGTGGCGGGCCGCACTCACCTGCGGTTCATGGGCCGCACTCGCACGGCCACCTTCACCGAAGCCATGGCTCATCCCCGCCGGGCTGCTCGGCCCCGCACCTGCTCC
>JANHFX010005465.1:0-32587 GCA_027560015.1 Chloroceryle amazona
CAGCCCTGCAGAAAAGGACTTGAGGGTGCTGGTAGATGAGAAGCTGGACATGAGCAGCCAGTGTGTGCTTGCAGCCCGGAAGGCAAATTGCATCCTGGGCTGCATCAAAAGAAGTGTGGCCAGCAGATCAAGACAGGTGATTCTACTGCTCTACTCTGCTCTGGTCAGACCCCACCTGGAGTACTGTGTCTAGCTCTGGAGCAGAAAGGACATGGACCTGATGAAGCAGGTCCAGAGGAGGTACATGAAGATGATCAGGGGGCTGGAGCACCTCTCCTGTGAGGACAGGCCAAGGGAGCTGGTATTGTTCAGCCTGAAGAAGAGAAGGCTCAGGGGAGACCTAATAGTGAACTGCCAGTACCTGAAGGGAGCTTGTAAGAAGACTGGAGAGGGCCTGTTTATAAAGGCCTGGAGTGAAAGGATGAGGGGCAATGGTTTTAAATTAGAAAGGAGTGGATTTATATTAGAAATAAGGAGGGAGTTCTTTACCATGACAGTGGTGGAGCACTGGAACCGGTTGCCCAGGGAGGTGGTTGAGGCCCCATCCCTGGAGACATTCAAGGTAGGGCTTGACAGAGCTCTGAGCAACTTGCTCTAGTTGAGGATGTCCCTGCTCTCAGCAGGGGGGCTGGACTGGATGACCTCTAGAGGTCCCTTCCAACCCAGACATTTCTGTGTTTCTACGTTTTGTTTCAAACCACACCATCATTATTGTTAGGTAGTTTTCAACAAGCATCACAGTATTGTCACCATTATTCAAGCAGGAAAAATAGATGAGAGCACAAAAAATCCAAACTAAATGCAACCCTTAAGAAGTCTCTTCTCTCATTTTCGTTGTCTCCTGCTAAATGGAGATAGAGTGTGTATCATGCTGAGACCCATTCCTACTGTTACATTGCAGAGAACTGACTGTACTCAGAGCCATTAAACCAATTTTACCCTTGCTAAGACTGTACAAGGAAAACAGGGCTGCTTTAAAGCTGTGCCTGTAAGGAAAGGCTCTTACCCGTGTTAGCCCAGGGGAGATACCAGGGACAGCTGACATTCACATAGGTGCCGGGCAGTCCATCTGGCCAGCAGGCATAATCGTCAAATGTTCTGTTGCAGAACTTGCCTTCTGTGGAGGGATGGAAGGGAAGGTCATGCCTTGTATTAATACTGCAAGGAGGAAAAGACTGAAGAGCAGAAGATAAAAGAAAACATGGACACATACATTTAAGCTGTTACAGCGTTACACTATTAAACTTTGATGTGGAGTTAAAATAAGATTGATTTGTCCAAAAGAGTTTAATCTCAAACAACAGCAAAACTGTTGTTGCAGGGAGGAACCGAAGAACAGATTGGGGTCTTTGACTAAATCAAGGGACAAGAAAAGTAAATCAGTATTGACACATTCCCATCTTTTCTCTTGTACACCCTTACGCGTCTGAGCTTAATTTAAAATTCTTTTTACCATGAATACTGTAGATAATCATTCCTGGGAATGGTTCACAGTTTCAGCTGAAAAGTCCAGCCTAATATACAGATCTATCAATGAAATACCCACACAACACTATAACTTTGCATTACAGCTTAATCAACATGAGAATACTTCAGCTTCAGATTTATTTATCTGTCATTCTTAGAGGGCAGCATTCAACTGCTCAACAGTATAACAGAGCAGAGGGAGATGAATGTTTCCCCGACATTGTTGTCATCAGCTACTGCTCTTGCTCTGACATAACAACATAGTCAAGAGAAGGAGAATTAACAGCTTTGAAATAAGTCTTCACGGATACAACTTTAGACCCATCTTATCTTCCTCAGTGTGTCACAAAAGCACTGAGGCATAGGAGAGGCTGCACTGTATCTAGTTGTGTGTCACTGACAATTCACAAGTGTCCTTTAAATACCGCGATGCTGGCAGATTGCAGCTGCTCTCAACATGTTACAGCAGCTCAACTGCTAAGACAAGCTGTATTCTCATTTTCGCTAAGGCATTTGTCTGGGATTTTTTTGTTGTTTTTTTTTTTTTTTTTTTTAAAGCTACTGCAGCATTTTACAATGCTCAACATATTTTATACCAATGTTAAGGCTCACAAACTGCTAAGTCAACATGAACAGCATGGTCCCAGATTTCCCAACATCTATGTGCTCTCTCAACCTTGACCCCTAAAAAAATTTCAGGGACATTGCATTAGTGTGCTGCATTGATGTGCTACAGCCCCCACTTGCCACTGGACCTAGAGGCTAACATCTTTACAGTGAAATTGTTCTATAAAATGCTTCCTCAGCAGAAGGAAGAGTCCCACAGAGACCAGACAGAAGAAAATGAGATAAAGAAGAAATGGACTGGAAAGTCAACTGCAGAAGTATTTTCAAGTTCATAATCACTCCCTTGATGCTGTTATAATACACTTAAAAGCTAATACATCCCATCCCAACCAAGTGGGCTTACCTGCTGCAATAGGGGGTGCCTCGTACAAGTATTTCAGGCATTGGAGCTGATACTCCTTCCATTTCTGCATAACCCCAGAGAGGGACCTATCTGAACTCTGAAAGAGAAATTGCAAGTCTCAAAGATTGCAGAGATTTAAACGGTGTGTGTTTCATGCAGCCTGAATGGGTGGGTGGGAAATGATTACCAGAAGCCAAAGCATCACTGCTTATTATAAAGGGTACATGACCCTGCTATGCATTTGCTTGGTTGCAACCAAAGAAATCTATCTGTAGATTTCCATTCTATTTGTACCAAGAGGAACTGAAGAAAAGCCACAAGCAACTACTTTGTCTCCTCACTGAAACTGAGCTAGCAAGTCCTTTTAGGAGAAGTTTTCTTTCCAACATCAGTATTTCTGCTATCCCATAAATGAGACCAAGTTAATTCACTGTATTCAGTGGATATACCCCAAACATTCTTCCAGAACATGGATGAAAGCTTTTCCAGCTCAGCTTTTCTTCTGTGAACAACAGATTTTCACCACATCCAGCATATTTTCCCTGAAACCACACAAAGAACAGGGACCTCCTTTTTATGCAGTTTGATATGTTGCAGGTTCAACATCAGCTACACCAAGTGCTGAGGGGGGGCAAAGAAGTACGATGTAAAACACTGTTTGAGCGCAGAGGCAGTTAGCTGTTATTAAACAGCAAAATTTAACACTGGATGCTCACGCTAACAGATGGCTCACAGAAGCCCAGCTTGCTTACTGCATTTAAGCAAAGAGATACCTCTCCTCCTTTCCCCTCTCTGCATTCATATAAACTAAATTACAAATGTCAGGATTAGCAGGCTCTAAGTGATCAATAAACGCAACTAACTCAGCTTTCTTTTTCTAGAGAAAGGCCCAGCCTGCATATCTCAGACATAAAATCAGCAGCACAAATCTAACAGTACAACAAACTGAATAGAGAAAAATTTACTTAATGCCGGCTGCCAATTTATTAAGTGAAGCATGAGGGTAAAATAATCCTTGTAATTTTACCCTTATATCTTCAACTGCTGATTTTTACTTTCCATTTGTGCTTCTAATTCTCTTTTCAGATGGTTAGAAGAAAACCAGACCATAGAAAGTACTGTCTTAAAATGAAGAAGCCATTTTAAACCTATCCTGCATTTCAAGAAAGCCAAACTGAATGGTGTCCACCACAACTAATGTGACTAAAATATAGACACCTGTGCAATCACCTTGGTATAAAAGAAGTAGAACTGTCATTTTCAGACTACAGACCTCTTACACATTTCTGAAAAAAAACAACCAACCAACCAACCAAAACCAATAAAAAAAAAAAAAACACCAAAAAAACACCAACCAAAACTGAAACAACATATGCATCATGCTTCTGCCTGGATTAAGCCACAACAAATTCGTACACTTATGTGAAGTATAACATTTAATAGATACTTGTGTCTCAAGAGTAACTGCCTATATTTACATGCAACTTAACTGTAACTAGGGCCTCACAGCCATAGTTTTAGAATAATTTAGCCAGCACCCTTTGCAGTCAAAACAAGCACCATCCTGTGGATCTTTGACACTCTTAACCTTCTGTGCCTAATTTAAGTCATCTTATCTATGCAAATAAATGCTACCAAAGTCTATGCTAAAGTCCCTAGCATAAAACAAATGCATCCTACTGAACTTTAACCCCATGTCCCTATGGAAACACACAAAACTGTACTGTAGTGATCCATGCTTCTGATAGCTGAAGGAGAAAGAAAACATCATAATCTAAATTAGGCCTACAAGCATGTGCAGAGTAACACATAATCAGTAACTCTAAAACTAAAATGTCATCTACAGATCCATGCATGCTGAATAAGTATGGATGACTAGAGTACAGAGAGAAGAAACAACTTTCAAAACTAAGTTTCTCTCAGACAGCCTTTAAAAAGTAACTTTCAGGATATGTGTTGTTTACAAACTCTTCATTTTACAAAGGTGGCTACCGAAATTGTACAGGACTGTTTCACCACCCTTTCACCACCAGTTTAGCACTTTAACAAAGGAATTAGAAGGAGCGTTTTCAGAATAAACTCTTAAGTTACAATTCAGAATAATTACAAAAGCTACTAAGAGTCACATATCTTCCCAAGAAGTAACTATTGATTGTGCATGCAAATGACCACATCAAGCTAATCCAAATTCAGCTTTAAAATAATTACAAGATAAAGATACATACAGAATTTAATTTAGAAACAATACTGTACCTTTTAAAATATCCTGAAAATACACTAAAATTGCTTGTCCTCAGAAAATCAGCTCTTTTGGAGTCAGCAAGCCTGAAACTATTTTCTTCTAAATCAACTTTTCATCTATTGACTTCAGAAATGCAGGAATAACCAGCTTTAATTACAGCTTCAGAAAAAGCAAGCTTCCATCCCTCAATTTAATGAAAAAGTAGAAACATTATACTTATATTGGTTTCTCATAATGTGAGAAGACAACTCTAACAAGGTGATTAGCAAACTATAAGAGTAAAATAGTAAGACGCCTTTTTGTGGAGAAGACTGCTTTGGTAGGCAGTTTTCTATTATATCTATAGCCTGTTGCAATAAAGCAATCAAATATAAATTCCAATGCACATAATTTGTTATCCCTGTACAACAGTTCACTCTGGTTCAGCTAAATACAACATTTTGTTATCAAATTGAAAAATTTTAATACATGCTAATCCCCTTTTTCCAGATTGTGGCCCACTGAACAAGAATCACAGATTACACAGTGCCACAGATTTACAATGTGAGTAGTAATTCAAATAAGAGATACTATATCTTCTTGAGAAGTGATCTAATTCCTTCTGCAACACTAAAACACTAGAGACACATACGAAGACAGGGTTTCTGAGTCAGTACCCAAAAATTTGGAGCAACTTGCATAAGTTTAGATACCTTTATTAAATTCAAGACTATATTGTTGCCAAAAGCAGTGGTCCTTGCATTTTAGTTGATGGGTGTCTTTTTTTGGTTTTGTTTAGGTTTTTGTTTGTTTCATTTTTTTATTTGTTAGCTTTTGTTGTTGTTGTTGGGGGCTCGAGGGGGGTCTTTTTTTGTTTTGGGGTTGGTTGTCGTCCCCCCCCCCCCAACACACAAAGTCAACGCATGAGACGTAAAACATTAGTAGTTCTGCTGTGGTGAAAATAAATCACAGAAAGATAGTGGAGAAGAGGATGGAAACATGGCTGACTGATGAAGGTGGAGGATTCATAAGGCAAGAATGGTTGAAGGACGTTAAGGAGCTGAGTAATGGTCCAGCCTAAGGTTCATAAAATGGATGCAGAAAAATTGAGACAGGCAAGAGTACAGAGTCTGAGAGCCTTTCAGTGCATGTATATAATTAAGTGTAATGAATTTTTAATGATAAATCAGCTCAATCAAGAGGCTGAAGACAGAATTCCTTACAAATCCTTAACACCTGTATAGAAAAGCCTCTTTCTGTAGACATAATTTGTTTTTGTAGACCCTATGGAAGGAGGTTAATTTTAATCACTTCTCAACACATTTGAAACTATACCTGCTGTGACAAAACCAACATCCACATAGATCCAAGGTGATCAATACTACAGATGCACTGTTCTAATACAGTGAAATCTGAGCACACAGAGTGTAAGCCTGCGGGGGGCTTGGACCGGACAAAATGTCCCATGAAACAACATCAGAGTAGAAGGGAGAAACCTCAGATTCAGAAGCAGGAGATGACTCCTGGGATTATTTCCTTTCCTTTTCTCCAATCACTATATAAAAGGTCTTACGTACAACAGAATGAGAAATTCTTCCTTACATTTGTGTTTATATCTTTTCTTGTCCCATCTTAAATGGAAACACATTACAGCTTTTTCATGGTTTTAATGTTTCAGGATAGTAAGCAAGGCTTCAACTTGTGACTAAAGGCTCATATATAAAGTTACCACCATTAAGACCTCCAGAATTATAATCATAGTCCTCAAAAACAAAAACTAGGCAGGCACCTTGGCACTAAAACACACTTTGGTATAGCTTTGGTATTCTTCCCTCAGATAGTAACAATGACACATCTAACTCATGAGAGGAGGGTTCAGATTACATTTACTGCCTTTTATCTCAGGGGCACCAGTGAGTTACTTTTAAACTTTACTGCCCTTTTAAAAAAAGTCTAATGTGACACTTTATTTCAAGGCTATTCTGCTCAGCATCAGCAGAGCAACCAAGTCCAAGATAGGTGAAGATGGCACATTACTAGCTTTATGATCATTCAGACTTGACATTCCTTCCTGTATAATACAGAGCTTCTCAAATCATCTGTTATGTCAGCATGAACTATAGGTCTGCATCAATTAAAGCCAATACAGAGTGGAAGCTAAGCTGGTCACCACAGTTTATTCAGTTCACAGCATGGACATGTGCTTCAATTTACAAGACAGTTTTGTCCTCTGCTCACAGCCCAGATGGGGCAGAGCACAACACTGCTAGCCAGAAAGCTTTGCTGTGACCCAGTATCAACTTGACTTTACTGGGAGGAGATTCCTCCTGTCCAAGAAGGAATGATTTCCAAGTTTCAGAATTAAATGAATTCGTGTGGGGCTTAATATACAGTCACCTTCCTGAAAGCACGTCCCCACATAACAAGATGCTTCAGCTTGCCACATCACCGCCTCTGGGAGGAGAAGCTTAAAAACAGAGGTCACAGCACAACTCTGAAACAGGGCTAACTGTTTGCAGAATAAACTTACCTCCTCCTGCAATTTGTCATTATTTTTCTCCATGTTGAATTTTAAGTAAATGTGAAAGCATATGAATAGCAGGATGTTATTACTACCTTCCTAAGCCCATCTGTCAAGATCCTATTTCTCAACAGTTACTATAAATTTGTCAAAGAAGTCCTGCAAATGTCGATCTTCCAATCACCAAGCTGTAAGAACAATTATGTTTCTTTAACTGCTGCAGAAAAAAAAATCCACCCCACCCAACACTAAACCAAAACACCCATCACTAAACTTGTATTAACAGAGTCCTTTGCCCCACTGTTCATCCCATGACAAAGCAAGCCTATTGAGGATCAGTCCTTCAAGTACAATGTTTCCTGAAAACCAGAAGAGATTCTGGAAATACATTATTATGGGAACAGGCTTTACTGTTCCAACCTCCCTCTTACTCCCCCAAAGAGATGAGCTTTAAACTGATTTTATAACTACTTATTTCAACTCCTGTGTAATGAGCTAATCTGAATTCATTAGAGGCAACATGTCTGACTGTCCAGTTACTCGCTTTTAAATACTGAAGCTATGTCAAAGGAGGAGGTACATGAAAAATTGCAGTGCTGTCTCTACTACAGATGGTACAAAATAAGTATAGTTAAAGATACCTGAGCAATACCTTTTCCAGAGATCATAAAATGAGATCATACTTTAGACCATATGACATCCCCCACATTTCTGTATTTATTGCATTCTCTTCCCATATTATATTGCCCAGTAACAAGTTTAATGTAGTTATCTGACATTATGCAATACTATGTGACCCTTTGAGGTAGTCATTATTCTTGTTTCCTTCTGTAGGACTGCTTGACTGATCAGATGGTATCATATTAATTATGCTTCCCAAGTCATACTTTACAAAATACTTCCCCAGCACTTGGATGATTCTGGACAAATCCCTCAACCTTCAGAAAAAAAACAAAACAAATCACAAAAACCACAAAACAGAACAGAAAACCAAACTGGGGAATCAAACCAACTTTTCTTTCAGAGAAAAGTCTATTGCCAGCTTCTAGCAGCTTTTCCTGTAAATGCTTCTGTTTCTTAGTTACTAATGAACCAACAACTTCAGTAGCTCAAGAGTGCCAGAAAAAGAAACCTTTCAGCATCCTCCCTGCTAGTGAAAAGCAGCAAACAAGCTCCCACAAGAGGGGCTACTGGATTCAGCAAGAAACTCCTTGGCAAGATCTGCCAGATGAGTTTTCTCTTAGGCTGCAGCAGCTTAGCATTAAGATGATCTTCAAGAAAACCAAGAAGTCAAACACAAATCCTGAAAAGTGTTTCACCAGCTGTCTAACCATGGATATCCCTCTATTCTGTCACTGGTTTAAGACTTCAAGTTTCATGACAACAGGCTTTTGAACTGAAGGCTGCAAGAGCAAGCTCTCATCAGCCACTTTACATTTGATAAATACACAGAAGAGACAGTCCTCCTCTGTCTGTGTCTGAAGAGCTGCTCAACCCAGACTGATGGCACACCTCCAGTCCTGAACAGTAACTTTCAGTAACTTTCCAGAACACATGAGATCCCCTCATTCCATTTTATCCTCTGACCTTCTCCATAGTATTTCAGCCCATCCAAAGAACATCCTGAAAGAATAAACACTCCCGTCAAAAACAAGAATATGTATAAAAAAATACATGTTTGTTTATTTTTGTCATTTTAAATCAGAGGCTTCCTTTCTCAGCTGAAAATAAACCACTGCACCACATGGTCCCTCACCTGAGCCTGCCTGCCCTAACGCCTTCTTCCTTCTGAAGCTGTGCAGGTATACAAAAGAGGAAGGATTGGCTGTACTCAATCTCATAGTAGCTTGTTATATAGCACAGAGCACTAATCACACCCAAGCTCCACATCCCCCCATTCTTAAAACCTGTTCTTGCTAGATTAAGGAAAAAGATAAGGGTAAGCTTCTGCTAAAGAAGGTCTCAAAATGCAAATTTCCAAACACAGAATGCTTCTGCCTAGGCCTTTTAAAGAATAAAACCACACATATTCATGTTTCTCAGCACTTCTGTTGACTAGGCACAGGCTCCCAGTTCAACTGGCTTATTTCACAAATGTTTCCAAATACACAAGCTGTCTGAGCAGGCAGGAAAATTCAGCTGTGACCACAAGGAGTTTCACTCTGGGATCAAATATCCCAGGTCTGTCCTGGGATGCTTCTTCTAAACTTTTTAACTGACCAGCTTTCTTTTCCTATCCCTGAAATGTTTGTTTTGACAAGGTACATTTCAATGAGAATAATATCTCTTGGCCTCTATAATTTTCTGGATCAAGGCAAAGTACTTGGCTTTCAGAGGCATAGATGTCAAAGCAAGCTTTTTAAACAGCCAAATCAACTTGCATAGTATACAGTCTCAAAAATCAAGGGAATAAAGTACAACCTAATATTTGACCATTCTACAAAATTAAACATCATCTTCTAGAGACATAAATAAAATCAAACTTCTGTAGGTCAGATAGGAGAGACTGAAAATGTGATCGAAACCTGTGTTTGAGGGTTTGCTCTATTGTTTGTCTTCTGTGATAGACAGACCTGGGATGAGAAGAGTTACCTGCAGAATTTTTCTGGCCCATGAATAGGAAACTTCTTTCCAGGCTAGGAAAGCTATTTGATTGCTGTAGGACCCACGAATCTGTTCACTTTTAGTTGAAGCAGACACATATTTAGATTGACAGCTATTACGAGAAAATGCTGTTTTCATTATAATGCCTTTCATCTGCTCTGGTAAACATTCCTGTCAAGGATGTATTACATGAGCTAGTCAAACATGACAGAAGAAACTACTGAGCAACTATATAGAGACAGAAGAGAGAAAAAAAAAAGGGGGGGGGGGGAGAGAGTGTGTGTGTGTACAATTAAAAAGCAACTATAACTCCCAAACTCTTGGAGAGCAGAACGCAATTCTACAATTTTAGTGGGAGACAGTGTGCCAGCACTCATGAGAATTAAATTATCCTGTACAAGATTTCACTGTGCATTGTAAATCTAGGCACACTTTGTGAAGTGCTCCTTAGAAGAGGACTTTTATTGATGTTGTTAGACAACAGAGAAAACAAAACAACAGAACCTAAGCAAAGTTGAGTAGTGTTGTGGGAGCACGGGAAGCTACAAAGCTGAAGATCAGAAGAGCACTTCAGATCTACACTCACAGATTTAGAAATAAAATGAAGCCTATACTACTAGAAGAGGAATTTGTCACTTCATTAAAAATGTTGTAACAAAGAATCACAGAATGGTTTGGGTTGGAAGGGACCTTTAAAGATCACCTAATTCTAATCCCACTACCATGGGCAGGGACACTTCCCACTAGATCAGGTTGCTCAAAGCCCCATCCATCCTGACCTTGAACATTTCTGTGGATGGGGCACACAAAACTTCTCCAGGCAACCTGTTCCAGTGTCTCACCACCCTCATACTAAATTATTTCTTCCTTTTATCTAATGTAATTCTACCCTCTTAGTTTAAAACCATTACCTCTTGCCCTATCACACTACAAGTCCTTGTAAAAAGACTTTCCAACTTTCTTATAAGCTCCCTCAAAGTATTGAAAGGCCACAGTAAGGTGTCTCTGAAGCCTCTCATCCAGGTTGGCTGGAACACTCTCAGCCTTTCTAGCCTTCCTTCACAGGAGACGTGTTCTATCCTTCTGATCATTTTTGTGGCCCTCCTCTGAACCCACTCCAACAGTCTTGCTTGTACTCTGGGCCCCAGAACAGGACACAGTATTCCAGGTAAGGTCTCACCAGAGCAGAATAGAGCAGCAGAATCACTTCCTTCTACCTGCTGGCCACACTTCTACTGATGCAGCCCAGGATACAGTTGGCCCTCTGGGCTGTGAGCACACATTGACAGCTCTTATCCAATTCTTCTTCCGCAAGCCCTTCTCTGCAGGGCTGCTTTCATCCATTCATTACCCAATCTGTACTGATACTGACCAGCACAGGACCTTGCACTTTGCCTCACTGAACCTCATTCAGTTTACAGGCCCTCTTCTCAAGACTGTCAAGGTCCCCCTGAGT
The DNA here is from genome assembly GCA_027560015.1 of Chloroceryle amazona. Lineage (NCBI taxonomy): Eukaryota > Metazoa > Chordata > Aves > Coraciiformes > Cerylidae > Chloroceryle > Chloroceryle amazona. Next base: position 11,240 of record JANHFX010005465.1, read on the forward strand.
GGCATCCCATTCGCAAGTGAATCAACTTACACTGCTTGGTTTAGTGTCACCCACAAACTTGCTGACTCCCACTAGGTCATTGATAATGATATTTAACAGTCCAGACTGGGACTGGGACTGACAGACACCACTATCAGGTAGTAGCACAATAGAATACAGGGACGGTGAGGGATACATAGGGCTGAAAAAGTAGAGGAGATTTAGGGTGGAATTCAGATGCCTGATCACAGGCACCTACTGTTCCTCTCAACATGGACAAGTGCCTTGCTTTGTCTCCTGCTGCAGCTGCAGAGAGGCACAGGCTTCTCTTGCACCCTGTATTGTATTTCTTAGTCCTGTACAGAGTCTTGAATGCTGTAAGCAGTTTTGAACAGCACTACATGACTACATTTGGGCAACTGACTCATCCTGAAGGTCTCTGAGCTGCTGAAGCAAAACAAAGCAAAGAACATCTGTCAAAGCTGGACTTTTGGCTCCTCTTTCTGTGGTTTAAAATGCAATTAGTTAAGCTGGTTCTTTATGACATACTGAACCAAGCACATTTGAAGGGATCTGTTCCTTAAGCTTATAACTGCCTGGTTTCTCTGTAACTGTCAGCAATGGTCCATTCCAAGACCAGTCTCTACTGTCTGAGCAGAAACAGACAAAGCCTTCAGTCCCCCAGAGCCAAGGAATTGCAACATTTAGGTTTCCAAGCACAAAAATAAATAAATAAATAAATAAAATCATAAAAACCCCAAGCAAACAAGAAAAAACAACCTAAAAGTAACCTTCATCACAACCTCAAGGACTAAGTGAACACCACTTCACTGTAAATAAGCTGTACTTTAACTAGGCAAGAAAAAAATCTAAACCTTTTCATCTTTCATACCAAAGCGTCCCAAGGGACTTAAACTTCCCCCCAGATTTTCAAATGACTATTTAACAGTCAGCCTTCTTAAAGAACCATGATACTGGATCAGAAAGCAAGGTGTAGAGAGTTAGCTGTCTTTCCCAGGATCATGAATCCTATAGCAGTGTAAACCTGGTCACTAGTTTGTCATGCTATCACCACAATTCCTGCAATAAGCTAAATAACAAAAACCAAACAAACAAAACAAGCCAAACAACAACAACAAAAACACAAATAAAACAGACATATTAACCTTCACAGGCATTTTTCTCACTGAATATTTTTCTATTTACATTGTTAGTTTTAAACAAACTCAGTTCTCCACTTCAACAAAAAAAACTAAAACAAAACAAGAACACCCACACACAAAAAAAACCCCCAACAAACAAAGGGTTTGATAGAAAAACAATCACCACAAAGTGATTTAAAAAGCACCACAACACATAAACCAAAAAAACCTCACATATATAATTTCACGGATTCTGCATCTACTGTTGTTTAGAGATTGCTAGCAAAGAGTGCAATAAAATCTGTATGACTTTTGCAGTTCTAGTTGAGGGCAGTAGTTCATTTTGGTTTTAGCTAATGCAAATTACACCCTCAGCAGCTCATTGTCACAGTGGCTCAAGGTCCACTGTCCCATTACCTGCCATATTGCTTTTTCCTGAGTACCCACCCCCCTGCCAAGGCAGTTATATGTAGCACCTTCACAAACTGGTAGTGTTTTCATCAATAGTTATGAGAGGTATGAGAACAGAGCATACAAGAGAAGTTCTGCCAGTGAAGCTAATTCTCCAGACATCATAATTTTTCCTTCCAAATGTTAACTAGAAGGCAATGCAAAGGTACACCTTGGTATAACACCATGACAGGACAGAACCTCGACAATAATATCCTTGAAGTATTGTATCATATACAGTAGAGTTCACATTTACATGGTTGGATGCAGTGTGGTGTTTTACAGCCTGTATATAATCTTTTCAGCATTCAACCCTCACAGCTACCAAGTGCTATACTCCAAGAGCTTGATTTGTCAAAAACAAGACAGAATCAATGGTGCATAAATGCTACAGTCTTAACTCAGGTCAATATGGAGAAACATTAAAATGAGAATAAATAAAAGAGTAATAAGACAAATTAAAAAAGTGCACTGAGATACTACCCAGGATCTGCACTCTGATCACACAAAAGAATTAACACAGGTTGACAAACAAGGACCAAATCCATACGCCTGAATTTAAGCCCACATAGGATTATTTTATTCAAAGCTTGAAGAGAAGACTTTTTAGTCCCTGGACATCAAAATCAATAGAGAGCACAAGCTAGAAAAAGCAACTCCGGCACCACAGTCTATTTCAGCAGCATCCTCAGAACTGTGTTTCCAGGCAGAGGGAGTCAGATGACGTTACCACTTCCAGAGACCACCCAAACATGGTACTTGTATTCCTGCTTTCATCCCACCTGCTATGTCCTTTTTCTTCTACCTTCTTTTAAAATAGAACTTAGAATTAGCTTCCCTATACAGGGCTGCCTCATTCCCCCCCACCCCCCCCTTAAGCTATGGTCCTGAAAGCCTCTAAGCAGAGAGGCAATTTAAAGCATCATCTTAACTTGACAACGGCCTGCTGTAGTTGTGAGGTCTTGGTAGCTAAGGCTGTGCAGTCACCTTTCTCCAGAAGTTACAAGCAAGAATCAACAGTAGATCTGAGCGCACTGCTGTGTTTGTGATCAGTTCTGCACAGTTTTACATTTGCTTTTCTTTGCAGAAGCCAATTCAGCTTCCTTGAAAGCAAAACATAAAACAGCTCCAAACTGAAACCTAAATATTCTGCTTTCTCATTCCAAGGACAGTCATCACTACCTTCTACAATATTTAAAATTGTAATCAGACAGAATTCATCTAGTTGCAGGACACAGGAATGAGAGCCATTAAAACCAGAAACGTTCATTAATACATTAACTGGCATTAGCTTTTTCTCTTTTTATTTTTGGAGTTTTGGTATTTGTTTGTTAATTTGGGCTTTTTTTGATGTCTTTAATATAGTATTTCATCTTAACAATGTTACGCTACTACCTTTGACTCAACTAGTTGTGAAGGTCAATAACATCCTCTCCTCCTCCCCCTTCACACAAGTAAAAGTACCTGTTGAATTTATACAGAATAGACTTACTTCCCAAGTTCCCTACAGTCCCTCTCAGCCAGGGAAGCAGAATATGCAACCACAGGCAAAGCAACTCAAACCACAGATTTACTCTAGGATTGCAAAGCAACTTATGAACAACACTGACTACAGAAATCAGATCAGGCTTTTCCTCAAATCTGAATTAGTCTACCACAAAACCTCTTTCAAAGAGAAGAATCTGTAGTTTTCTCATTTTGGAAGCAAAGAAGAATGAAAACATTGTGAGAGATGTTGTCAAGGTTTAAGGTCAGGGCTGTCCACCAGACCTGTAACAGATGCTATCTGTTAACCTATCTCCCTTCCCAAAGGGAGAGAGACCTATGGATTAGAAAACACTAAAAGAACACTCAGCTTTAATAATAATAAACTGGAATATATACAAATCAATATTGAACCCACCTCCCCAACAGCAACTACTGATATTGTGGAATAGGCACCAGGAAAGTTCCAGACTGGACCCAGCAGCACATGGGAATCAGATTCAGGAGCTGAATTCTGGACTACATAGACTGGGATTGAAGGTAGAACAGAGTCCTCCTCAAATGCTGGCCTTAGAGGAAGAGAGTTTGGCTCTCATGATCCCTCAGCTATATACTGAATGTGAGCTCTATGGGAAGGAATCCCTTGTTGGTCATTCTACAATCACTTGTCCTGTCCTCTCCTCCCCACAGGTGCAGCCTTTGACTTTCTGCACCCCCAACATGATACACAAGATTTAGCAGGGACCTTGGTCTGCACAAGAGCAAGGATAAGCAAGAGCCTTTCTGCACACACCAATCCTTGTCAGTCGCTCTAAACATCAAGCATTATCACTGATAGAAGCAGATATGGTCTTCTAAAATATGCCGTTAACTCTAGAAAGTGAAGTTAGAGAAGATTTAGCTTAAAAGTAAAAATCACTGAACAGAATTAGTTCTGTTATAACTCAAACCAGGATAGATACCAAGTGTTAGAACAAGAGAATGGGTGACCAAGAGACAAAAAGACTCTGGGAGTTCTGTCTTCAAATAACTCCCCAAGGACATGACAATAATACTGGTTCTCTGAAGTTAGTACCATGACAGCTGCGTGTGTAGATGACACAGAAGTAAATAAAACTAAAAATCCTTCTGTATCTTTAATCCTGAGACCTTGCTTCAGTACCACATTTCCTGAGCTCAGAGGATTTTTTTTTTTAGTTTAAGAATTTTAATAAAAAAATAATCCTCAAAAATTCTTTCAGTAGTCAATACCAGGCCAGTTTATCAGACATTCTACATCGCATGCTACCATGTTTCTGTCTCCCAACAGCAGCACCAGAGAGGAACTCGGATACAAGATGTAACCTCTAGTTCATCAGAAGTTTATCCCTGCCCTTCTTTAGGCCACTTCTATCAGGCTTTGATCTTCATCACTTGGAGATTCACAACATCATTTTCCCAATATGTGGGTAAGTGGTAGATTTTCTTCATTCAAAGTCCTCCCCAGTCCCACATCTGGATCTTATTTCTTTACTTCTGGCAGATATCACAGCCTTTTGCCCTGCAGGTGGACAGGGCTGTGGCAACAAGTTTCAAAGATAGGCATAACTTTCCACAAAAATTCAGCCTGTCTTCCCCTCAGCCCTTCTTTCCTTTCCATACTCTTATATACGTATAGGGAACTAAAGAGGTTTGTGGCTGCAGAAGTGAACTGAGATTTTGTTGATGCAAAAGCTGATCAGACTTCTGTATTTTCCCCACCCTTCCTTGAGAAGGCCTTCAAAAATAAAGGGGAAAAATAGGAAATGGAGGAAGACTGCTGTTCAGGCAGCAAGCATTCTGGCTTTCAGAAACCAAGAGATCATATAAAACCCAAGAGCAAGGTGAAATAACTCCATAAACCAGGTGAAGAACAACATGCAGATTGCTTCTCAAGAAAGCTGTCCAGCCTGGACAAATGAAAACACAGAAGAGCAAGCTGCCCCTCCAGTCAAGTCTCTAACCTTTGTCAAAATGAGTATTTTAAACTGTGCACAAAGCTTCCCTCCCCCCACTTCAATTTTCAAAGCACTGAGGAAAGCAGTGACCATTCAGTAATAAAGATGAAAATGGATAGGTCACTTAAAGGAATTAAAATCATTCCATTAGTTCCATGTTAGTAGTTTCATAGCCACATATTTCCCATCTGACATTAACCTTAAATCAAGCAGCACTTGCAGGAACAGAATAGATTCACAGAATAGTTTAGAGAAAAAAACTTGGGAACTTAAATAGCAGTGGCTTTATTTGACATGATGTCTTTTCTGAGGAAAAGTTTGCTCCCAAGTAACTTGCTCTGCAAAGGATTTTTGTATTTTACATTTCAGTTCATCATTAAGATGTACTTCTGGAGCACAGAGTCATCTTATAGCAAAACTATCACCCTTTAAATCAGAATAAACCAGCACTGCTGTTCAAAGAAGTGGTTCCTCTGAAAGGTGATTTCCTCCCCCACACCTCACTCCCCATTTCTCTTTATATCACTTGTACCTTCACACTGTGAGCCAGACAGGGGAACTCTCCAGGATAAAATTAAACAGGCACAATATTCAAGAGGATAAGAGTTGCTGTGAAGCAGACAAAAGCAGTACAGCTCACAGTGAGGCATAAGAATAATCTTCATTACTCACCATCTTAGAAGAGGACCCTAAAATGAAGCCCACTACCTATTTAAAAGTTTTAAACTAGAAGACAAATGTTTATTACTCACAAAGAAGCAAAAAGACTCAAGGACTTCAGATTTCGGAGAAATAGCCCTTAAAGTCTCATTCTACACTCATTAGTAGATGACTCATGTTTTTTCACCTTTGGCATTAGGAATTGTACAGAACAACTATGGTGACCTTGGGGCCAGAAGGACCCAAGATGATCACCTCATCAATTTCCTGCATAGCATCTTCTAGAGCCACACATTAATTTCTGCAACCCATGCTACCTCACATGTGATAGCTTAATCAGAAAATACCACTCAAGACACACATCTGACCTTGACTTGAAAACTCCAAGTGACAGAACCCACTACATCCTTAGGCAAGCTGCTAGTGTGGTTGAATACCCTCAGTATGGAATTCTGTATTTATTTCTGGTCTGAATTGAATTAACCATGCAACTATGGTTCCTTAAAAGAAGGTAACATGCAAAACATGAAGGATCTGTGACATTGGATCATTTTTCAGTCTTTTCACAACCCTGCTGCATGAGTATCAGATTAAACAGCTAATAGTTACTAGTGAAAGTAAACACAAATTGAATTTTTCATAGTATTGCCACCACATGGTACCATGCCAATACTCAGCTCTGGAGCCGCATGGAGGAGAGGCTGGACTCCTCCACCTCACTACTGTTAAGACTGAGTTGGTTTTCAACAAAGGAGTCAATTGTGCCACAGATTTTTTTTTAGATATTTTAACCTTCATTAGCATATTTTTAAATCAGCAGTTTGTACTCGTTGTCATCAGCTTCCTTACCTTTTTGTTACGCATCACTGCTGAAGTTATTTTAGCCCCTACTTCCATTTCTTACAAGACCGGTTTACGTTTGCACAGAAGACAAGTTACTGGGGACACTACCAGCATCTTGAACACCTCAAAGTTAAAAATACTTGCGCTTTTATATGATTCTTTTATTTTCTTTCACGTCATTTTTACTCTCTCAGCTTTGCAGCTGAAGGTAGTAACTTACATTTCTTTCTACTTTTCCAATTAGAAGGAATGAATTGGGTAAACAAGCCAAAGCCTATAGATGGAAGTGCTGCCGTATCAGGGCTGTAGATCACATCTGCTTCTGGAGATAGGTGAAAACTTTCATGCCTGACTGCCTTACCCCAAAATAAGTCTATTCTTCACAGCTAGCAAAATATCATGCAGATATACTACAGACAATAATCCCTTTTCCACTTCAGAAGAGGGGCTTTCTCTTTAGCAGCATAGATTTTGAAAACAGAAAGTTCACTCCAACGTTTAAGTATAAATGTTTAAATAGGTAAATTAACCACTCTGTGTGAAAGTTCTGCTCAAACATTGCACCAGCCATACACACACGTGCAAATGCACACCCTTCTTACACCCTTCCAAAGCACCCAGAGAATATAGCATCACATATCCCTTGTGTTTTTTCCTTTCTTACCTTTTTCCTCTCCCTCTTAATGAGTGTGTGTAGAGTCTAGGAAGACAAGACTTAAAGCACAGGAACTTAAATGGATTTATAGTATGGAATCATTAATAGCTTCATTCACTTTTCAACTTTAATTACCAGATTCTGCCCATATTTCTCAGTTGTCTTATCTTCCTCTCTTACACATACACCCACATATGATACTTAAATTCATTTTTACTTTGTTATGGAAATGAAGCAAATCTCAGCAAAATATTAATATCACTGAGGTTGTTTGAGATGTTCTTGCACGTTTTTTTAGAAGAGCATCTTTTAAAAGAAACTTCCCAACACAGTTTCTCTCTCCATGTCTTACTACTTTGTTACACCCAGCTGTCAACAGGCTGGAAGCAGAAAAAAACACCACCAAAAACCAAACAACAAACCCCACCCCAAAACAACCACCCAAACAATCAACAAAATAAACAATATAATTTTCATCACTAAGTAATAAAATTAATAAATTTTAACTTCTGTAAAAGACTACTCAGATCAGAGAGACCTTTAGGATTGACGTGGTACACAGACACCATAGAACATACTGCAACTAAGATTTGTACTTCATGAGTCAAACGCTCTTATTACCCATGTAGAACTAAAAACACTAAGCAGAAAGGAAAGTCAGCTTTGATTGTATTCTTAATGCCCATAGCAAAAATCAGGCTAGAAATGTCAAGTAAACGAGAAACTTTGTGCTCCAACAACCTGCAGGAATTGCTTCTGTTTGGGTCACTGTAAGATGCATGCTTCTGCTTTATGGCAACCAAGAATTATTGAGACATTGCCAATTGTGCATGCAAACCTCTCTCAACATCCTTTACATAACAGTTTCCAATTATAATGAATTCCCGAGTCTTAAAAAGTTTCATCTCCTACATTTCCCATCTCCCAGGCCCATTTACAGAGTGTTAAAAAAAAAAAGAAAAAAAGGTCAACAAACATCAGTGCTCATCAATACAACTCAGCAAGGCTCCAGTTGAGTACAGGATCTCACTAGGCTGATCACTGCACAAACAAGACTTCAGTCTTAAATGGAGTTGTTCAGAAGCATCCGTTTTATGGAACGCAAGGAAAGAAACAACACAACCGAAAAAGGCAGTAACTCACTATATGGAGAACAGGAAGACAACTCTGGCCAGAGCTGTAACACGCTCTTTGGAGGAGCCCACTAGAGGAGCAGCTTGGGCAACCAGACAAACACACAGCAGACTGGCCAGCTTGTCTGCTTTATTTCTACCAAAACTTTTAATGGAAAGGACACTAACCCGCAGAACATTTCTCTTGTCAGATTACTTGGACCAGAAATAGTCAAAAACTTAAGAAGGCGCCGGGGTGGAGAAAAAGACAGATGAGAGGGAAAAGAAGGCTAAAGAGAAAGTGATTTAGTCAAGACCAAAGTAGGCTGACACTTTCCATTCCCAACTGTTCAAATAGTTGCTTTTCCAGTTTGGATCATAAGACTAAATATAAAGACTAACACTGCAAAATAAACACGAAGTAGTTAGCTCACAATGATACTGGAAGTTGATTACTTCTATGTCGGCTGCCTGTCATCCCACACTCGACAGCGTTCCAGGCTTGCTACAAATTTCCTATGAAATTATCTTCTTATTTCTCAGTGACATAGTCTGCTGCCTTTGCTGCCTTTCAAGAAATACTTTTCTTCTGTGCTGATCCCAGCTGTCCATTGAACAGGATATGGACACTTTGAACAGTGTAATAAATCTGTTTATTTCCAGAGCTTGATTTTGCTCCAAATATTTCCAGCATGACAAAAATAGGGGAAAGAGGGAAGAATAGGAACAGCTATAAATTAAAGACAAACCAAAACACTCCAGAGGCCATAAAGTATCATCACCATAAAGATGATAACCTCAGATGTAATTTGGGGACAAGTATTAGAAATTCAGGGTTTTTATGCAGGCTCTTTCTAGCACACTAACTGGAAATTTAGTTTCTCTTGATCAGCCAGTACATAGGCCCTTTCTCCCTCCCTCCCTTCTCTGAAGTACAGACATATTCATGAATTATTGGAACGTATGAATTTTCTGTAAAGCTTTATTTAAGCATTATGCCAAGCAGCTTAGGTAGACTGGCAAAGCCAAGATTAAAGAGGACTGTAAGTCCTTCTGTTCAATAAAAACTGTAGGGTATTTTCAAAGCCAACAAGGGACAGCACACAGCAAAGATTAAAGCCAGGCTGTAAACCAAGCTGCTGAATCCGAGAAGAACTCTACAAGCAAAAGAGTAATACAAGGGACAGACATGAAGGAAACTAATTATTGAAAGTTTGAGCAAGTAGAAAGTTAATCTCATGAACTATAAAGGGTGTTTACATTAGCTTTGTTCTCTCAATATTACAGCATTTAATCTCCCTAAGTAGTATGTGTAGCACCAACTGACAGCTTCGTTTGTTATTAAGTGCTTGGCTCTAAAGGTTATACTGTATGATAGTACAAAGTCTCATTGATTAAGATGTCTATCACGCAGCTGTAACCCCTCTTCCCCCTACAATTAATTATACAGGAACCAAGAATATTTTTGGAAAATCATAGCTCTTCAACCCCAACTCAATATAAAAATATTTGTACTCTACTGCTTTCTGTAGCTATTACAGATATTTGCAAGGCAGCTATCGTACCAGCATCCAAGAACACAGACTTTGTAGAATAAGTGCATTCAGAAGAAAGCTCATCAATACCACTCCTTCAACAAAGCAGATACTTGGAAGGGGTCATCTTACTGCATGGATTATAACACCACACGTGTGGTCATCCTACCTTGTTACTAGTAGTGAGAATGACAATCGCTTCTACTTTCCCTACAAAATGTAAGATAACACTGTAACCCATTTCTCTATTCAGTAATTAAAATATATGCCCACAGGAATGTTAATCACTTAATCACTCTAAAATGAAGCAAGATATTAGAAGTTTGCAACTTTAAATCTTCCCGTGTAAAATAATCAAGTAAAAAAAGTAAACACACCCCCAAGCCCAAACGTGGACATTTCTTGTCATCTCTCCACCACAAAACATTCCACCAGACTTGCACAGGGACCACAGAGAAACATTTAACAAATCTTGAACCACCTCTTCCTTCTCAGATAATGATTCCATTCCCTATTCCTACACAAAAGAATTTAGCTGCAAGCACAGGCATTGTATAAGAAGAAAACACTAACAAAGAAAAGGAGCTTGCAAATGAGCCACAAGATTCAGTTTAGCCAGACTCCTTGCTACCACCAACCACTATCTTGGATGGCACATCTCCTTTGATTGCCCAGACTGACTAAAACTACCACGACAACAACATGGACAGTTTGTTACTTCTCATCTTTCCCTTCCTGGGTACAGAAGCTACAGCCTTGTCGCCAAAGCGGACACTAACTACTTTTTGTAGCTGAAAGCACATACTCCCCACTCATCCCCACACAGAAATTAGTTTTTTGTTGAAAGGATATCATTTTATCCCAAATAGGTTTTGAAAGGGTTTCTCCACAATATAGCACCCCCTCAAAAAAAAACCCCAAAACAAACAAAAAAGAATCCACCCCCCCAAAAAAACCCAAACAAAACAATCAAAAACCAACCTTCAAATGAAAACCTTCAAATGAAAACCCTCTCTTATCTTCCTTATAGGAAAAGAAAGATCATCCTGGAAGATCAACATAAAAGTCCAAACAAGAGACTACTGTTCACATTTGGAAAGCCTGTGACAACCTTTTGCCAAAACCAAGCAGAAGTTGTGAAAATCTTCTGCAAAATATTTTTTTTCCATCGCAGGGCCACCTAGAGGTTGAAACAGATGACCTCCAAAGGTTCCTTCCATGTTTAGCCATTCTGTGAGTCCAGCCCTGATACACTAATGCAGCTTAGACATCAAAACAAGTAAAAAAAAAATCAGGAGACACAGTTTCAAATTTCAGCTTTGTTTCCTTCAATTTACAAGTGTCTCTACTATTGTAAGGCTGTTAAGAATTCAAACTATAAAGCTAACATTCCTTTATCCTTACACCTCATTAGTAATAGAATCAGTTTTATTCTAGAAAGCTTTAATAGCCTTATTCATTATCATCAGGTGTCTTAATCCCCAAAGAACAATGAACAAATTCAGAGGGTACTGAATTACTCTACACATACCTTCTCTTTATTTATATAGCTGCCACTTGGAAGTCCATAGGGAGCTAAGCTGAATGAGACTGAATGCAGGTTTTTTTTGTCGTTTCCCATGTTGGCTTTTAGTTAAACTCAACTAACAAACCAGAGTGCTGAGATCTACACTGAAAGCACATGTATCACAACACTAAAACACTTACTTTTCTGAAATACTGTTTGAACAGGATGTTTCTGATCACCTTTATACCTGAATGTCTTCTGTACCATCTCTGTGACATTTCATATTTCATTTAGAGCAATCATACATATTCAGGATTTTGAAAGAAGTTCGTTATTTGTAGTACATCTTAATTTATTTGTACATCTTAGTTATAAATTGCACATCAAATAAATTATGAAGTGTCACTGTAAACAGCATGTAATATCTGCCTGTCTTTTTCCAGAGTGTACTCTGCTTGCAGCGTCACCAAGTTAGAAAGGAATGGGATCTTTTTGTTACTTTTAGAGTGATGTATTTCAAATGGTGCTTGATTAATTTGTCATTTAGAAACAGTAATGAAAAGGGCAAAAGATTAGAGGACACTACAGCACCTGACAAAAGCAAAGACCAACAGCCATTTCAAATAATTAAGATCAAATACTATACTTTTAATTTTCCCATCTCAAGGGATAAAACCCAAAAGCTTCACTCGTTCTGTATAACTAGCTTTGGACAGCAGAATATTTTTATTTGGGAGGAATAGGACAGAAGGAGAAATACAGGGAATGGCCTAACTGAATATCGTTGATCCAGTGATACAGGGCTGCCTCTTATTGGTAACCCGTGCACAGCTGTTCCAATAACCACACTACTAAAGGTGACTGATGTGGAAGTGTAGGTTTTCTTCCAGGGTCTGGCTCTTTCCACAGCAGCAGTAGCACCTCTAGTGATATTACAGCATATGACTGTTACCTTTCTAGGTGTTGGTGTTCCTTTCAAACTTCATGCTTCCTGTTCAATTTTACCTACTGAAACAGAATGAAAAATGTGTTATTGCCTAAATTCTTACACCATCCAAAAGGTGCAGAATTTGGATTTCTGTGTACTAAACTCCTCAGAAAAATGATCAGTCTGTAGAGGAGTCACAGACAACTATAAAGGCAACAATCTTTTGGAGTTCCTAAACCAGACAAGTACCTTGGACCTGACACCCTATTCCAGCTCCCAAGGGGCTCACTCTATCCAAGACTGAACACCACAAAGATCAAATACGGATGAGTAAATTAATTCATTTCATAAAGCATTAACTTGAACAGAGCATTCTGTAACTTATAAACCAAGTCTTTTGAAAATTCCCTGGTTTTCCCCCTTCAATTCAGCATGAAGTAAGACACTTGATGATTGCCAGTGCTTCTGTATACCCAACCCTTTCTGTATGTCAAAATGTCTTACAGCAACACTTCAGTAGCTTCTGTACAGCACTCTAGATATGTCAGAGGAGCAAACAAAGTTATCAGTTTCCACCTTGAATAAAAAAAAAAATCATCTATAAAGAGGCTACTGCATTTCCATGAGTCTGTGCATGTCAGAAGATTAATCTTATGATTGAAGCCCATGGGTATCAGGCATGTCACTCTTTCCCATAAGGTTTGAAAGTCAATAATTTCTACTTTTTCACACCACAGCTTTGTAGTTACATGAACTCCATACTTAAGAATTTCTATCAGGCACCTGCAGAAGCAGAAAACAAGCCCAGAAATGCCTTCCCAAGGGAGCAAGGTTTCCACCATCACTTCACCAGCAATAGTTTTGAGTTAGTCTCCTTTACAGGAGGGAGAAAAAAAAATCTGCTTGGCAGATACAGCATGATGTGCTTATGATTTATCTTCCACAGTACAAAAAGTTGACAAAGCTACTGTAATGTCTTCAACACCTCCCCCTGGATATGGGACTTCAGAGATGAAATGCAGAATAGAATACAGTCTTTAGCAGAAGCCTTCGTGGACATGGTTAACATCCACATCAGATACTTTTTCATATGCTCTGTGCCTACATCGCCTCAAATCTAACAACTAGCTTAAAAACAGAGTGTCCCTATCTAAAAGGGCACAGATCCTTTGTCCTTTCTTCTCTCCATTAAAAGTCAGTTACATTATCTTGAAAAAATAAAAGATTTGGTGATGAGATGTTTGCAGTTGCAGGGACATATCATACCCTCTCACCTATCTTCCTAACACCTACACAGTAACAGCAATAAATAAATAATAAAGCAATAAATAATAATAACAACAACATGTTCTACAATATTATGGAAGTTCAGTTCTGGTTTAGAGTGGGTTTTTTGGTTTCATATTTTCTCAAAGTGGGGGGAGATTTTGACATTTATTAAGGTAATCAGCTGATTTATTTGCTCTAAGAGATTCTTAGAGGACTGAGTCATGGTTGCCACAGCTGAGAAGTCAGGTACTTATCATCCCTCCTTTATCCACCACCCAAGTCACACCTTACACTCTCATGCAGTCCAATTACCTTCATTTTACAATGGCTTTTTTTCAGATGCCAAGAAAGATTGAACTTATGAAAAGATGAAAGAGATGAGCAAATGCAAAATTTGACTCAACCAGGTCACATTATAAACAAAATCTTTGAAACTTAGTTGCAAACACTTGAGCTGCAATGAAACAACTTGAACATGCTTTCAGTAAAAACCAATTTCTCATAAAGATGAATAAAACATAATAAGGAATAGAGCATCCAGGAGATGTTGGTCACTATCATGAGCAGTGTTGATACCCATAGAGTAGAAAGGGAGCAGGAATATTAGCAAACAGAAGAATAAGACAGCTGTTTCCTACAGGAAAGAAACCCATAGAAGGTTGTTGCTAGCAGAATTCAGAAGAAAAGGAAGATTTATGCTACATATCCTGAAATATCCCAAAACCAATTTTAAGATGTGCAATCCCCACACTCCTTTGGAGGAAGTTTTGTATGTTACCCTTGATTATCAGAGGTCTGTAGACAGCATGGTAAAGCTTAGTTAGGGCATCAGCTGCCATTTGTCAACTTGCTTCAGCACATAAGACACAAGTAATGGACTTTTCAAAGCACTAGAGAAATACAAATTATGAACAAAGACAGAGCACAAGATGAGTTTCTTGTCTGCATTTGGCTTGTTCACACATAACAGCAATTCACATTCTAGGCTACTCACACTGCCACAAAACCATGCACTCATGTAGGGAGCCTGGTCCACAAACTTCTGCTGAGCACCAGAGATGTACTCAATGCAGAAGTTTTTGTGGCCACCATTCTCCCCATTTCGAGAAGAATATATATGAGAACACTGTTTTCCCTACAGCTTTTCCTTTAGGCGGGTCACAGAAGTGTTCTGGTTTACCTGATGGCCTTTCAGGGTGGCTCAGTTTTCAGAGTGATATGCTGAGCAGCACCAGACCTGCAAATGTCAGAGGGGTTACAAAAATGTTCTAGTCACAAACACAAGTCTTAAAGAGATCAAGATGTCAGAGATTGCCCTATGCAGAGACGTCCATACACGCACACCACCTGTTTGCCCTGAAGACATGAAGTCTAACAAATTGGCTAGAGATTGCTTCACTGGAGGGGAAAAAAAATAATAATAAAAAAAATCAGCTGTGCAGTTTTACAGAGGGGGCAGAGGAAAAACAGTCTGAATAGTGGTAAGAGGCATGAGTGGGTGAGAAGACAATAAGTCCCAAATATAACAGAATTTAGACAGCAAGCTAACTTATGCTTACTTGTCCTTTAAGGAAACAGGAGGTAGAGAAGAAGGCAGGACACCAGAAGAGCCACAAGCTTCTCAGTTGCACTCAAGGAAGTCAGTATAACATTTGCAGCAGGTTATTCCACACAGACCTTGACTCTAGCTACTCGTAAGGCGCAGTCAGAAGGCTGGTTAACTTTCCTGAACTTCTCCCATGTGCAACAGAGAGAGAGTGCATAGAAGTAGCAACAAAAAAAAGGAAAAGGGCAGCAGCAAACAACAGCTAAAACTATGCATCAAATATAAGACAAGAATGTAGGTTTCAAAGATTGTCCTGAAGGCAAAGGTGGCACTGGGAGAGTGGCAGAGCATGTGCATAAATGAGACAAGGCAAAAACAGAATAGGAGAAGGCGGATGAGCTCAGTGGACAGAAGAGCACAAGACAGAAAAATATGACAACTGGAAAAGCCAGCATAAAACAGTTTAGGAAAAAGATGGCAAGAGGGTGAAATAACAATGAAATGTAATCAATTGCAAGAAAAATAGCAGTCGATACCAGACTGGACTAAAATGGCAATCCATTAACAATCAATCATAGTGAAACAGCAATAAGATGTAGTCAGTAAAATAATCAGCTGAAGAAATTATTTTTTCCACATGTGTATACTACAATTTCCTCTACCCAGTTACTATTTTTAATTGTTCATTCAATTAGATTAAGTCTGTGTCTATTCAATACATAGCTGCAGTATTTATGAGACTATTAAGAAGCCACACTTGAACTTGGGGCAGGGACTTTCTCACAAGGTTTTCATTTAAGCATTTAGGAAAGAGATTTTTATACCATCATATCTGTGCTTTGCAAGTTGTATAAATTCATTCATGTACATCAGAGGGCAGGGGGTGTTGCTTGTTTCTTTAAGAAGATAAGTCTATAAGGGGAGGGTAACTGGTGCAAATTCATTTGTGTTCTCCTCCATATCTGCACACTGTATCCCAGGAACATTTTAAGTCTTACTGAAGTCCCAACAAAACTGCAGGGAGCTTCCCTTTGCATGGGTCCACATTCATGGCAGTAAGAGTAGAGTCAGCTACTTTTCTGCAGCAGTGGACAAGATGGACTTTTCACACAACTTAAAAAAAAAAAGCTGCTGTTGCAACTTTGCCTGTATATTCTTCTCCTCCATATTGACACCAAAGGATGGCTGTAATGCAGCAGATCATAAGTCAGTGTGTTGAAATTTATAAATACCAGTTCCCAATAATGAACAAAGAGAGGCATCAAAGAACACTATTCAGCCACCAGCAGCAAAAATACGTTCACCTACTCACTTAGCTCAAATTTACTGTATTTTGTATAAAATTATGACATTTGAAGGGGCCACCCAACATTTGGCAAACTACAGACCCCTAGATACTGCTTACCCTATCCCTCTTTTGATAGGAAGCATTGGATGCAAGCATTAAATTTGCCCCTTTCTTGAGTAGCTAGGTTAGGAAGACTCGATTAATTTAAAGGAGCTATTGCATGATGTTTTAATTCCACCTCAACAGAACAACATTGTAGGGCTTAAACAGAAGGTCTCATCTACCGAGCAGACAACTTTTTTTTTTCCACAGCAAAGACATATCTGCTATTGTGTAAACTTACTTTTGTTAAGACACAAACTAATAGAATAGATGCACTGCGCCAAGGCAACCTGAGCAGACAGCCTTGGCGGCAGTACATACACTGGCTTACCACAGAGGAAAAAAAAAAAAAAAAAAAGAAAGAAAGATACAAAAGCTTCTAATGAAAGAAGCCAAACACAAAGATAGTAGCTTTCATTTCAGTACAGCATTGCAGAAGGAAACAATCAATTTTCCAGAGGACTGTTCCAAGTTATAAACTAGTGAAGGTCCTGTGATTTCAGGGATAACTTCTCCTAGTTTGTCCTCTCGCCTAACCAGCGCTCAATCAATGCAGCAAACTAAAGCTCATTTAGTTTGACACGCTAACAGCAACAGGATATGATACAATACTTTAAAAATCTGTTTGACAGCCAGCAGACAACTGTTTATGCTTTGTATATCAGGCCCAGTTTCACTGAACTTTATTGCAGCTACAGAACTATAACTTTTGGAGGGCAGAAGTTTTAGTTTTGCAAAGCTCCATAACTTCTGTCATTTTGATACTAGGAGTTTTTCTTCTTGTAGACAAGAGCTACATGAGCTTTGCTGCTGGAACAGCCATGAAATAACATCCTTTCACATCCAATTGTGTCATCTTGCATTTTACCTTAAGTACTTTCATCCAAATTCTTTCAGACTGCTGCCTAGCTTGGTGGGCAAGTGCAATAAAAGCACTAGAAACAGGGGGAAGGTGAAAGATTTGACAACTGTTTCACTGACTTAAACTTGACCAGATCAGACACCAAAGCTTTAAGACAATGCCAAGGGGCAAGCCATTGTTCTGCTGTGTGAAATACAGTCCTTTCCTTTGGCCCCTGGAGTTTTGATATCCCAGGCTCCTTAAGCCCCAAGTGTCTGCCATCCATCCCATCTCCTCCCCCATACAGTTAGGTTTAGGATGATATAACAAGTAAATAAGTATTTTTTTTTTAGCTTGTGTAATCAGATTTGCTGTATTAGACCATCTGGCTTCATAGCACATACACTGTCACTAGCTTCATAAAGTTTCCAGAAAAATAGGATTGTTAAAAAAAACAACACAAGACAAAACAAACAGCAACAAAAAACCCAAGTAAACAAACAAACAAACCCAAACAAAATGAAAACCAAACCAAAACCACCAAACCAAAACCAACAAAACACCACCCCACATTATTTTATGAATACATAAATGTAGTCATTTGGGACAGTGATTTAATCTGTAATAGTACAAACATCTAAATTAATACATAATTTGATGTTTTACACCATACTAATATAGCAATGAATTTAAGCGGCCTACAAATGTTAGGTTTTTAAGAACCTGGTCATATTCCTTGGAAAGAAGCCCATTACCTAGAATTCAGCCAAGTATTCTTTAACTACAGCAAGGTGGCACGGTGTCAGACCTTCTCTGCTCACCCTCTCCTGCACTACTTTCTATACAACTGCCAGTACAGGCTGCTGAGACTGGTCTAGCACATTTTAATTTTCATATTGCAGGCAACAAGAAAACCAGCTCTATGCAAGCTTTTGGGGGCAGAAAATGAAGAAAGAAAGAAAGAGACTAACTCAGAACTTCCAACAAACCTAAGCATGAGATTTGAGGTGAATACCCGACTAATCAAGATATGGTCCAACCCCCTCATCCTTGCTTCTGCAGAGTCACTAGTTTTCAGGTCACTTTTCTATTTACTTTTCAGCCAAGCTCTATATCCATTTTCCCACCTTAAGGATTTCTAAAGAACACAAATCTACAGGACAGCGGTAGTCAGGACCCTTAGTTCAGTTGTCTCACCGTTAGAGCACACAGTAGTAGACAAGAAGTCAAAATAGGCATGGTCCTGCAACCCTGTGCTGAGACATTCAAACACACAGGGACCTCTGTGCTGTGAAGGGCATGGTACAGCATACCAAACACCACATTTAAAACCACCTCCTCACATTGCATCTTTTTATCATGGTTTATCAGGATTCAAAGCTAGCACCCTCAGAGGTAAATGCCAGATCCTAGATACCCAGGGTTAAAGAAGCAGATGCTGCAGAACTGGAAGCAACCACTGCAGGCTTCAGAAGTCATGCTGACCATTGGTTTGGAGAAGAGACCAGCAACTGTGTCTAAATAAGTCTGAATAACATAATAGTAACTGAAAGCACCAGTAATATACACACATACCTAAATAAACATACACTCTAATTAATGTTGTTATTGATGTGAGTACTTTTCTATTACTTTATAAGAGCACTTCAGAAATAAGAGCTGAAGAGAGCAAAAGATCTGTAACCTTTTCACTGAAATTAACTGTTTGTACTTCCACCCAGCAGCCTGTATTATTCACATTTTAGCCTATGGAACAAGTATAGAAGAATAGAACCCCCAGTTAAGAACTGTGGCACAGTTCCTGTCTTCACTGACATTTAAACTACTTTCTTCAAGATTATCTTATCAAACCTTTGAGCATAAGTACTACATAGAAAACTGGAATTTGAAATCCAAATCCCAGACAGAATCGGGCAGCAGGGAACCAGTGGCCAGCTCTGTGTCAGGTCTGTCAGCAGCAGGACAGTGCTGCTCAAGGCCAAGCAGGGAAAGTACACAAGCTTGTCATTAGTAGCGAGATTCTGCAGTGCAGCCATGTGCTGCTAGCTCTTGGTCATTTTACTATCCTCAACGCAGTAGAGGGTCTAGACACTTAAGCAATTTCCAGTCACCCTTGTGTTTACGAAGATGGTAAGTAAGCAGCACTACCTCAGATAAAAACTCCAGACATAAATTTTTCTTCCTTCTATGTACATTCTCATCTCTCTCTTCCCCTCTCTTTTCTCACTTAAGGGGTTGGTGGGCGAGAGAGAAGGCAGTTCAGAGAACTAGTAGTCACAGCACCAATAAAATACTTTCTCCCCCACCTCTGTATCAAATCAGTTTACCTTCTTCTCACACCTGTATCACCCATTTCAACCAGAAGACTGGTTGCAACTGACTATTACTACCTAGATTTTACTATCCAGTACTGCCTAAAGCAGTACTATTTTCAGGTTACTTTTAATATTACCTTTAACACTATTCTGAACTGAACCTGAGAAAAGACTGCGAGCAGAAGTCTGCTTTCTCCTGAGTGCAAAAGTCCCATGCTTTTACTTAGGATTCAGCAGAGTGTTTTGTACATTTTCTTAGTATTCAACAAGCACAATCACTGCTCTAGACGAGTTGTCAGATAAGACCCTCTAGTGTCAGAGGAGGCTATAAAAGTACTCTTTTTAATTCAAGACTGAAGCCAAAGGGTGGCCATAGTGTTGAGACTGAAGAAGCCTCTTTCATTTCACCTCCACTCAGTTCTGCATCCAGCTAAGAGAGACCTCTTTGCTTCTTTGATTCTCTGCTTCTGGCAGCCCCATCATCAGTTTGCACACTGGTACACACTCAAGTTGCTCGGTACCTTATATCAAATAACAAACACCTCCACAGATTGAAGCTCCTCAGCCTCTCTGGGCCCCTGCTTCAGTATTTTATGATCTTTAAAATTAAGGTATTTTCCCAACTGGAATTTTCCCTGATGCTACTTGTCTGATATTCTTTTAAGGGCCTGATGTCCATAACAAGGACAACCAAAACTCCAAAGAAAGTCCAGAAGCCAATATCTAAGTCAACCTTACAAACAGACCTATTTGGGAACTAAACAGTTCATCTTTGTGCTGTTCAGCATAAATCAATAACCTCAAAAACTTTTAGCAACAGAAAAGAAGCTGCACAGGGAGTAAACTTGATCCATCATCAGCTTTGCTGCTCCTTCCTTCACCTCTGCATCTGACCACCTCAGCTTAGAGTCTGTCCTTGCTCTCTGAATAGTAGTAGCCCTTCTGTCACCTCCACTCTCTGACCAGTCTCTCTTGTCCTCTGGCCCCAACCCCACTACACTGCAGTTAGCCTTCTCTGTCTATCACCGCTTCCCCCCCTCCCATCGCCTTTCGTTGCTCCTCACAACAAATTACACTTTGTTTTCCCACCCTCACGATGTGTTCGTGCTACACAGCCCAGCTCCTGCCTCAGCAGCCTCCTCCCGAGCCTGCCGCTGCTCCGGTCTCCTGAACGGCTCAGCTCGGCAGGGCTGGCAGCCCCACCGCGCCCACGGGTCCCGCGAAATTTGAGGAAAACCCACGGGCCGCTGCCAGAGGAAGCATGGGAGTTATTCGCCCGGGGGTCCGGGGAGGCAGCGCTGAGGCGAGCCGCCCGGGGCACACCTCGGCAGACCCTGCCCTTCTTCTCCTGCTTGATTGCAGTAAAGTGGTTTCCCACCCGCTCCCCCGCCGCTACGCTCCCTCCGTCACGACCCCGCTCTGTTTTTCCCACGGCAGAAGATTTGTTTGACATGACAAACGAGCGTATTATTTCCTGTGGCCGAGGGGAGAAGCGTTACCTCGAGGCCAATGTCCTCACAGTAGCCGCGTCTCCGTTCCTTTCCTCTCCTTCATTCGCCTGAAACTCAAACTCACCCCGGGGCCTTCCGTCCCTCTTCGAGACCCCCGCGCGGGTGCGGGAGGTGCGCATGGGGACCCACGCGCGGAGTGGTTCCGCGCACCAGCGCCGCGGCAGCTTATTCTGCTGCAAGTGTCGGTGCGGGCGTCCAAAAAGT